>VDFB02330183.1:10919-78492 GCA_007258455.2 Sequoia sempervirens
AAACACATCAAATTTACTTATCATTAGGTCAATATATTGTTATGGTTTAAAATAAAGGGAGACATGTAATTTATGAAAGGAAGGAAACTTGATAAACAAAATTTCTAGATAATAGGAAAAAATGACATGACTTAAAAACATGTTTACTTGAATGTCCATATATTATGGAAAATGCAAATTGCTTTTTTGTTGAGTTGAAATTTGAACTTGATATATTCTTCCAATTCATCACAACACAATTGAAATTTGAGGGAGCTTCTAATAAAATTTTAAGATAATTCTAGTCATGTTGTTCCTATTAAAATGTAGTACAAATAAACTTAGAGATATATATTAACCTTACAAAATCTTTGATGAATTTTATATATTAATTAATATGACTAATTTTAACCAACACTATTGCATAATCATTTGTAACTAATATGGAATATACAAATTATATAATTTAAATAAATATTCTTTAATAAACATATCAAGCATGACAACAATTAATTGATAATCATACTCTCCAATTCATATAATAATTGGTATCGCCAATATAAAAAATTAAGAAAATAAAATAATCTGATGGAGGAGGGGTCTCACACACAAACCATCCCATATAAACAATTAACAAAAACAAAAATTAATGTGCAAAAATCTGCAACAAGATTATAACTCTTATATAATTCAACTTCTTCAGCATAGTTTTCCAAACTTTAGAAATGCATACAAAACCCTTTGAAAATCTAATTACAACAAATAAATCAGTCTCATAGACTGATGTAAAACAATATAAAAGAGTCTGAAACTGTTCTATGATAGGAAATTAACAAACTACATCAAAAACACCTCTTTCACTTCACATACAAACTCAATCCACAACCTGCAGTGACAATTTTCAACCTACAGTTGTTCTTGTCTTGCACAATAATATCAAAACTTCAAATTGCTGTCTTAAAACCCTCATACCTGCAACAAAATGTCTTTCAACAACCCTTGGAGAAAAATCTATGCCCTTCTCCTTCCACTCCCCATTCTGGCCTGCAATAATGAATCCCCTCCCTCCTGTCATGCCTTCCTCTTTTCCTTTTCAACCAAAATGTAACTCCCAAGAAATACAACGCCTCTAGAAAAAATCTCCAAAATAAAGAAATAAAATATTAAATATGCATTTACAAGCTCCAAAACACTCGCATGAAATATTAGACCAAGAAAAGCAATAACCTCCTCACAAATAGGAGCCAAACTTAGCAAAAATAAGAAGTTACACAATGTGGGAGTCCAAATCTTCCATACTAAAGTTAAAGGGATTTAATGAGTTGTCCCCACTTTTATTTCCCCAAAAATGCATGCCCAAAATGTCTTTTTTCCTTTTTGAACTTTAAAAACTCAAAATTTTCCTTCTAAACTATCTCCAACACCATAATTTTTGCAACATTAAAATAAGGCCAATTATTTTAATTCCATATTTTGACCTTAATGTCACATTTATTTCTCACAAATAAATTATTAAAATCAAATTAAAACTAGAATTTAAATCACTCATTTTTTTGGTTGATGCTGATTACACTTTCACCTAGGATGCTCTTGCATCAGACATCCAAGGTAGAAAGTAGAAAAGAATGTTTCATGAGTTGCACTCAGAAACATTTGTAGAACCTGTGCTTGTTTTGGATCCATCTGATTGCTTTATTTACTAGAATCTTCTGATTCATCAAATTCTATAAGATTACAACATTATATCCTTTCATCTTTACTCCTCCACCCTTCATGTATTTCAAAACTTTTAATTTGGCCTCCCACCAATATATTCCAACTAAACTAACAATCAAACATATACCTCCACCTTCAACAATTTTTTTTTTACTTCATTACCTCTATTGCTGTTTTACCTTTCTTCTCTCCTTCCACCATGTCTCCATGAAATTTCACTGTATCAATGCCTTCTATAAGACATAACATTGCTACAATTTGATTTATTTCACTTAAAATAGTATTAGTTCCATTATAAAGAAACTCATTTTCCACTTTCCCTAATAAGGAATCATAGTCACAAATTGAAACATCTTCATCTCCACTTTTCTCTAACAAAGATTTATTAGAAAACTCTTCATTTACCTTCACTTTACACTCTTCAAATTCAACTTTGTCAAATTGATCTATTGCTGCAATAAAGTCGTCATAAAAGCAAACATTAAAATCTAATTTTACCTCACCTTTTGTTGCAATTTTTGTCTCACCCGAGATTAACTCATCCCACTCTCTTTCAATTGCTGCCATCTACATCAATAAATTATCCCCTTCAATTTCTTCTACATCCTTCAAAGGACACTCTCCCATTGCAATTTCATTATACTCACATTCATCTTCATAACAACATTTATCAAAATTAAATTTTACCTCAGTATCCTGCACTGCTACAACTTTTTCTTCCCCTGTAATAAGCTGCTCCCATTCTCTTTCAATATGAATAAGTAAATCATCCTTCTCAACTTCATAGGTGTTCTCTAAAGAACTCTCTTCTACTGCTGCAATCGCTATAGTCTCGTCCTCCATGTCTTCCAATAGACATCCCTCAACTTTAGGTTCTTCAATATTTTCGTACTCATCCTCTTCCTCAATGTCACATGCATGACACTTTGTTGCATCCTCTTTCTTTCCTGCATTCAAGACATCATTAGAAAGATAATAAAAATTACCGTAAACTCTTCTCTTCTCTTGTTTCGTCCTCCCAATCTCTAGTCTCATTTCATCTATTTGCTACCACATCTTTATCATATTTCTTTTTATTTGATTTTACAAAGCCTCTCTTTGATTTCCTCTAGTCTGAGAATCCTTAGAATCCATCCAAAGAAAAAATTTCTTTTCCATTTTCAAGACCTCTCAATGCCTTAACAACACAAATATTCAAACGCTTAGGTTTTACTTATGTAAACTACCTCCTTTGGTGATCTGTTTACAAAACCCTCTTCCAAACTCACCAATATTATTGTAAAATGCCTCCTTTAGTGATCTATTTACAATCATGGGAACCTTAGTTCCTCAAATCCTCTGAAAATGTCTTCTTACTACTTGCACATTCAACTACAAGCAAAATCCACACATTCTCGACCCTCAGGTCCTAGTGCAAACTACCTCCAATTGACGCTTCTGCCTGCACACTTAGGAACTCCCGCTCTGATACCACTGATGGAGGAGGGGTATCAAACACAAACCATCTCATACAAACATTTAAAAAAAACAAAAATTAATGTGCAAAAATCTACAACAAGATTATAGCTCTTATATTCAACTTCTTTAGCATAGTTTTCCAAACTTTAGAAATGCATACAAAACCCTCTGAAAATATAATTACAACAAATAAATCAGTCTCATGGACTGATGTATAGCAATATAAATGAGTCTCAAACTGATCTATGATAGTAAATTAACAAACTACATCAAAAACACCTCTTTCACTTCACATACAAACTCAACCCACAACTTGCAGTGGCAATCTTCAACCTGCAATTGTTTCTATCTTGCAAAATAATCTCAAAACTTCAAATTGTTGTCTTCAAACCCTTATAACTGCAACAAAATGTATTTCAAAATCCCTTGGAGAAAAAGCTACACCCTTCTCCTTCCACTCCCCATTCTGGCTTGCAATAATGAATCCCCTCCCTCTTGTCATGTCTTCCTCTTTACCTTTTTCAACCAAAATGTAACTCCCAAGAAATGTAACACCTCGAACATGGAAAAAATATCCAAAATAAATAAATAAATATTAAATATGCATTTACAAGCTCCAAAACACTCCCACGAAATATTAGGCCAAGGAAAGCAACCACCTCCTCTCAAATAGGAGTCAAACTTAACAAAAATCAAAATTTATACAACTTGAGCATCCAAATCTTCCATGCTAAAGTTAAGGGCCTTTAATGAGTTGCCCCCGCTTTTACTTTCCTAAAAATCCATGCCCAAAATGTCTTTTTTTCCTTTTTGAACTTCAAAACTCAAAATTTGCCTCCTAAACTATCTCCAACACCACAATTTTTGCGACAATAAAATAAGGCCAATTATTTCAATTCCATATTTTGGTCTTAATGTCACATTTATTTCTCACACATAAATTATTAAAAACAAATAAAATTTAAATTACTCATTTTTTTGGTTGATGTTGATTGCACTTTCACTTAGGATGCTCCTACATCACAATTTATCGATTGAATTTTACTTTAATTTCTAAAAGTTTATTAATGATTCATTATATGGTACCCTATACTCACATATAGCACATATATACTCAAATTTATAAAATTATAAAATTAATTGAATATTCTAACTATTTAATTTAAAATGCATTTAATTTCAAGTTTGTTGTTCATAGAGAGAAACTATCACAACCAAAGCTCATAATTATATTGACCATCTTAATAAAATTATTTATCCATATTTTCTTTCTTGAAAGATAAATTGGACATATTTGTTTGGCTCTTAAATTGGTCAAAAGGTCATTATTATGTGAACTTTCTTGTAATTGCCAAAAAATTGACAGTCCATTATTGTAAATAGATAGTCATCCAAAAATTTGTATTTTTTTTTGTCATTTTAATATATAAATTTGAATACATACCTAAAACTGGTGATGGAGATGAATCGATTTGTCAATATCCATCATATTAATCCTAACCATCAATGATAACAGATAAATGCTTCCACTAACATGTAAAGGGAAACAACAAATTAAAAGGTTAATGGATATTTTGATGATGCACAATTTTTCTTCTCAAGTTTTAAAATTTGTTGCTACAACTTCTCTTTTCATGCCATAATTTGTAATTGAATAATAGAATATTCATTTACTCTACCAATATGTTTCTCTTTTCTTTAAAGAACATTCATTATTCCATCATTATTTACTAAACATTTATGTTATTTCATTACCATGTTTTGAAAAGAGATGAAAAAAGCTTAGGAGGAGGAATGGCGTCGCTCCTGCGTGCAGGTGAGGCTACACGTAGCCTCTAAGGCTGCGTGCTGGCTCTTGCATGTGTCAATTTTTGTCCCTTTTGGCTGCGTTCGGGTGTTTGGGGGGTCCTCTATTCTTTTTATGCTCAGTTGGTGTTTGTTGTAGTGTGTGGGGTGGTGCGGAGGTTTGTGAGGGAGAAGGGTTGGTGGGAGGTGGTGTGCTAAGGGGGAAGTGGGTGGTGGAAGCGGTGGGTAAAGGTTTGGTGGAATTGGTGTGGGTTGTGTGTAGGGGTTCAGTGTGAGGGTATGGTAGAGGCTTCCAAAAGCCTGGTGCCTGCTAGGCCAAAGCCATCTCATAATTTTTCAGCAGCCATGCATGCACAAAAGTTGGATTCATCCTTTGTGGGTGAGAGCTCTAAGCTCAAGAAAGTGAATGGGTGCCTGCCACGGAGTCAAGATCGACCTGTTTTGGTTATTTCCCCCAAATCGGTTCAGGAGGACATAGCTTATTGGAGCCAACATGTTCTGATCTACAAGTTCTTGTGTATTCGTGTCCCTCTCTCGGTGTTAGATTCTTGGATCCGTCAAACTTGGTAGCTTGAAGGATATTTCGATCTATTGGTGGTTTCAAATGGCTATTTCATGGTTGATTTTTCTTGCCTCTCAGATCGTAATCGTGTTTTTGAGGGAGGGCCATATTTTTACAATCATGTTGGCTTGTTCATTAAGCCCTGACATGGTGGTTTTAATGCGACAAAGGATCTTCCTACATGGGTTCCTGTTTGGGCCTGTCTTCCATGGCTGCCATTGGAGTTTTGGAGGGAGGATATTCTACTTCATATGCTGCTTTGTTGGGGAAGCTGACTGCCATTGCTTAGAATACTTTGGATAAAAAGGTATTCTCTTATGCTCGCATCTATGTTGAAATTGATTTAAATAACCCTTTGCCGGATTCTTTGGAAATTTGTATTGGCTCTACCTCATGGATTCAACCGCTAGATTATGAGTCCCTTCCTTTTCGCTGCCACTTTTTTCACGAGTATGGACACCTTCAGTGCTAGTGTCCTGGGCACCCAAAGCAGTAGGTGCTTCCTCCTCTCCTTCTTCAGGGCCTTCGGTGGAGAAGGGGGATAAAGGTAAGGTGTATGTGGTTGAGGGTGGGCCTGATAAGGATGGCTTTATTCCTGTTAAGCAGAGAAATAAAGGGAGGGGTCAGAAGCAGGCCTATAAAGATAGACAGAGTGATCAAGGTTTCAATTGGTTTGAGGTCCTAGATAATCAGGCTTTGAAGGATGGGGTTCCTGTTGAGCTCTCTTTTGGGGCCACTAGTATGGATGTTGGGCTGGATTCAGGGCTGGAGCAGGAAATTTTTGTTCATAATATTTCTCCAGCATTGGAGCAGGGGATTTTTGTGCCTCTTGGGGCCTCTGTAGATGTGTAGGATGATATTGTTTTAGTAGATTTAGCTAAGGCAGTGTTCTCTTCAGGTAAAGGGCAGGGATCATCTCCTACTTTGGGGGTGCTGCAATGCCCTCTCAAGAAAGGGAATTTTGAAAATTCTTTGAAAGCTGGTCGTAAGAAGGATGCAAACAAGCTTTAATCTATTAGGGATCTGTTGGTGGAATCTGGTTCTGTTAAGACCCTTGAGGCCGACTTCTCTCAACCTTCCTCATGATTTTTCTTTCATGGAATGGAAGGGGGTTGAATAGCACCTCCTGTCAAAAGGCTATTCAAGATTTGATTGTTGTTCATTCTCCTGATATCTTCTATTTTTAGGAAACTAAGCTTCAAGTGGACCTCATGCTTCAACATGCCCCTTGAATTTGGTTTTTTGGCCAGTGTCAATGTATTGGGTCTAAGGGAACCTCTGGGGGTTTGGCTCTTTTCTGGGATCCTTGTAAGGTTGTTCATCATTGGTGGATTTCAAGCCAGTCTGCTATTTCTGTGGTGGCTTCAGTTTTGGAATATGGTGAGACTATTTTGGTTAGTAATGTTTATGCTCTGATTGACATCCGTGGTAAAATCCAACTTTGGGCTCATATTGGATATGTTAGGTCTTGTGCACCCTTTCTGCCTTGGATATTAGCTAGTGATTTCAATGTTGTGTTGAGCTTGGAGGAGAAAAGGGGAGGGTTGCCTAGGCTTGGTCCTGCGTCAAATCTGTTTCAGAATAATGTGGACTCTCTTGCTTTGGTGGATGTCAAACCCTCTAATGGAATATTCACTTGGAATAATAGACGGAGTGGGCCTGAAGTGATCTCCCAACGGCTTGATTGTTTCCTTGTCTCTTGCTCTTGGGTTAGAGGTTGCTTGGTCATTTTCTTTGAGATTCTTGACTGGTGTGGCTCTGATCATTGGCCAATTAAGTTTTCAACTTCAACTTTTCCAAATCCAAAGAATCCCCTTTTCAAATTCCAGCTAATGTGGCTTCATGATCCATCTTTGGGTGATCTTGTTGCTCAGTGGTGGCAGGATGGCGCCCCTGCATTTTGTAAGGAAAGCAACGGTGTGGAAGCAACTTTCCTAATGTCAAAACCACAGGGAAGTAGAAGACAATGCTTTTAATTTTCAAATTACAATCCAATTAAGACACACATGAAAGATTTACATAAACAGAAAAATACTCAATGACAAATTAACACTAGATTTACGTGGGAAACCCTTTTGGGAAAAAACCCACCACACCAAGTCGAATCTCCTTGTATTTCAATAATCAACAAATTACATACAATGCAGAGACACAACTCTCTGGTATCAGTTTTATAGTTTTTTCATTCACTGTTCTTCCTGTTACAGAAATGCTCTCTCATATTCTCACAATCCAACTCATAATGCTATCCTTTAAATGTTACCACATTTTAATTTTTGTCCTTTGTTCATCCTTATCAACCATTACCCATCGTATAAATTTTCCCTCCTATTGTAGATTTTTCCTTGCATACAATTCAGCTCTAGCGTCCCAGCTATTGCAAAAATCTAACCACCAAGCATTTGAATTTTGCTTCCTTTGATTGGTCCACGAGACGCCACATAGAAAAGTCATCAAATGGTCAAGGGTGTTCAACCTGTTGGCATGTCGGTGAGACACTAATTGTGTCTCCCCGATGCCAATAGAGCCAACATTCGATATTGGCGTAGGTTCCAACAGTCAGCAAGACGATATAACGAACACCATGAGTCATACCGAATCCATCAATATCCTTTTCATTTCTATCGGCAAGAGTTTCCTCATCAGCAAGACTCATACCGATGCACACAAGTCACATCAATTTCAATTTTTCCATCGAAAAGACTTTTTCATTCACCAAGAGGTTTCGCCGAGTCTCCTCAAGTTTCACTAAGCACCTGACAGTTGGCAAGACATTTGTCTTTCGCCAAGACTTCACTCTGAGCAAACACGTCTTACCGAGTCGGCAAGACTTTTGTCTTTCGCTGAGACCTCACATCGAGCAACCAAGTCTTACTGAGTCGGAAATATTTTTTGTGTTTCGCTGAGACCTCACACCGAGCACTCATGTCTTATCAAGGACTATTGGAGAGACTCTCCAAGTTGCCAAGAATTCACTCCGAAGTCTTTTGTCACCGCGAAGGCACCAAGCGTATACTCATCGATAAGAATTTACATAGTCGCTAAGAGGTCTTCCTGAGACCTTTGTGTTACCCTGATGACCATATGCTATTGGTGTCGGCGAGACATTTCATACTGGCAAGACTACATACCGATAACTTAAGTCTCCCCGATAGCTGCGAGTAACAATCAGTGAGAGAAACAACAGTCGGAAAGAGATCTTCCCGAGTCTCCATGTCATAGCGACAGGTCTATTTGGCGAGATTGAAACCAAGTCACAACGACTAGGGCATTTCAACAAGATTCAAAATAGCTAGTTGGCCAGATATCAATAATGTCACAATGACTTTTCCCTTCAGGAGTTACAATGCTAGTAAGGATTGAGACACCTATTCCAACAATCTCCCACTTGATGAAGATCTTACTGACACCTCTAGAGCATAATCAAACTACTAAAATTCATGGGCCAAGAGGCCCATCGAACTGGCACACCACCTATATTTGTCTATGCTCACAGGCTTCGTCAATGCATCTGTACCATTCTCCAGAGTATCCACTTTCTCCAAAGAGACCTTCCCATTGTAGACACGTCAAATTAGCATTATGCATATGAATCTGCTCATTCATAAATCAAATTCACATTGATCCATTCAGTAGGAAAATTAGGTTCATCATCCATTTAAATTAAATAAATTAACTTTATTTGATTTAAGCCTACCATTACCTCATTTAAATACATCAAATCCTAACATTTCATTAATCCACCTTTATCTTGCATCATCCCTTTTGATTTAAATAAATCAAATATTTGAGTCAAATTGGTCAAAATCCTAATCATCATTAATTTAATCTAACCATGATTAAATGCTAAACTTACCCACTTGCATTCTCTAGATTATGCCACTTGTAAAAATAAATCCATTTATTGATTTATTTAAATCATCATTTTCACTCAACATAGCATTTATGGGGAATATTCCCTCAAGTTTGAAAAATATGACAAGTTGATTTGTCCCTCCAACATTGCATTTATTTCTCATTTTCTTGTCCCCCTCTCAAAATTTATTGCAAAATTTGAATTTGAAACTCCCTCTCATGGGCACACTTCCCAAATATTGCACATGCATCAACCACTCACATGATGACAAGTGGCCTCTTTTCATTGGCCTATTTTTTAGTCCCACATTGGTCCCTTTTCAACACTCAGTATTTGAAAATCTATAAAATAGAGGCTTCATTCTTAATCAAAGCCCCAACAAATCTCCACAATCTCTTGCAAAGTCACTCTCCTTGAGAACTGATTTTGCCCACACCATCTTCATATCACATTCATAGCAATTTCCTCATTTAGCTTAGCTTGATCAAGGATTGGGAAAGGGATTCTTTCCATAGAAGCACCAATCCAATATGAGATGACCTAGTTCATGTTTTTCATGTGCTCATTTAGCTTGCATTTATCATTTGTTTGCATTTGAAAGCATTGATGTACCATTTCATATGGATGTTGTTATTTGCTTTGTTTTAAACTAACATGCTAATGTGTGTTGTTTTTTTTGAGCAAAATGCAGATTTCACCATCCACACCCATCCTCCACCATATCCTATACAAAATGATATTGTACATCTATATGTTTTGTCCTGGCATTGAAAGTAGTATTTTTCGCCAAACATATAGCACTCTGACTCTCACAGTAAATTGTAATTTTTCTTGCATCAAAACCAATGTTAGAACACAAAAATTTTAACCAGATTGCTTCTTTACAGGCATGTGTAGCTTCCATGTATTTTGCCTCTATAGTGAACAAAGCAACTACAACTTGCTGCTTGCTCATCCAACTCACTGCACCACCATTCATCATGAAAATATATCCACTAGTGGATCTACTACTGTCAATGTCCCCTGCCCAATCAGAATCCACATAACCTTGAATGCTGAGAGTTCTTTGTGATTCAACCAAGTTACCATGGTAACACAAAGAATATTCTAAAGTCCCCTTCAGATATCTAAACACTCTCTTCACAACATCCCAATGTGTCCTTCTAGGATTATCCATAAAATGACTAAGAACTCCCACTACTTGGGCAATGTTTGGCCTTGTACAGACCATTGCATACATAAGGCTACCAACAACACTAGCATATGGCACATTGGTCATGTCCTCCATCTCAGTAGGAGATTTTGGAAAATCCTCAACAAATAGCTTCATTCCCTGCATAACTGGAACAACTAGCTGCTTGCAATTAGTCATGCAAAATCTCTCTAGAACAGTCTTGATATACTTACTTTGACTAGGCCAGAGTTTTCTATTCTTCCTATCCCTAGTTATTTCCATTCCCAGAATACACCCTGCTGCACCAAGATCTTTCATTTCGAACTTTGCAGACAACTAATACTTAAGATCAGAAATCATTAGCTTACTATTGCCTATGAACAACATATCATCAACATAGAGAGCAACAATAAGGACTTGATCACTTTCAACTTTGTAATAGACAAAATGATCACATTTTGATCTTACAAATCCCAATGATAAAACAAAAGTGTCAAATTTCTGGTACTACATTCTAGGATACTGTTTTAACCCATACAGAGATTTCTTTAACTTACAAACTAGTCTTTCTTTACCTTTTCCCACAAAGTGCTCCGGTTGGGACATATAAATTTCTTCTTCAAGATCACCATGAAGAAACGCTATTTTCAAATCCATCTGTTCAATCTCTAAGTCATACGTTGATGCAAGTGACAAAAGAAATCTAATAAATGTCAGCTTAGCTACAGGAGAAAAGATTTCTCCATAATCAATTCCCTCTACCTGGGAATAACCTTTTGCAACTAGCCTCGCTTTATATTTTTCTACACTGCCATCCAGACCAATTTTCTTTTTAAACACCCATTTGCAACCCACAAATTTTTTGCCTTTAGGCAATGGCACCAAACTCCAGGTATCATTCTTTTCTAATGATGCCATTTCTTCATTCATGGCTTCCAACCAAGAGTTTGAATTAGACATTTTAAATGCCTCTTTCACAGTCCTAGGTTCATCAGTGCTAGAAATTAAAGCATAGGCACAAGTAGACTCTATCAAAGAAAACCCATACCTATCAGGTCTCTTTCTTTCATGAGTTGACCTCATCACAAGCTGAGGCTGAGGTGGTTCTTCATCTTCCTCAAAACTTTTAGAGCTACTTGAGCTTTCCTCAGTATCAGGTTCATTTTGATTTTTCAATTCCTCTTTATCTGGTGTCAGAGGAATTTCTGCTACATCCTTTTCATTTTCTGATTTCTTCTCTGATTGTAGATCCAATGTAGAGGCTTAAGCTCACGAAAGATAATGCTTCTGCTATACAAAAACTTCGTAGTCTTAGGATTCCAAAGATTGTATCCTTTTATGCCAACACTATAGCCAATAAAAATATACTTTACAACTTTTTTTTCCAACTTAGATCTTTTTTCAAATGGCACATATGCATATGCCTCACAGCCAAAGACACGAATATGTCTCAGAGAGGGCTTCTTTCCAGACCATGCTTCCAAAGGCGTCTTCTCAATAAGAGAAGAGTTAGGAGAACGATTTACCAAGTAACATGTTGTAGAGACTACTTCAGCCTAGAACTTCTCCTCCAAGCCAACACTGCTCAACATACTTCGTGCTCTTTCCATTACTGTCCTGTTGAACTTTTCAGCAACTCCATTTTGCTATGGAGTGTAAGGTGTAGTCTTATGTCTTTTAATCCCATGATCTTTATAGTACCTTTCAAATTCATCTGAACAAAACTCACTGCCATTTTTAGTCCTTAAACATTTTATTTTCTTACCAGTCTGATTCTCAACAAGGTTTTTAAATTCCTTAAACCGACTGAACACTTTTGATTTAGTTTTAGAAAATATACAAATATTCTTCTTGAATAATCATCAATAAATGACACATAGTATCTTGATTTAGATAGAGAAGGAACATTCACTGGACCAAAAACATCAGAATGAATATAATCAAGAAAACCAGAAGATTTGTGAGGACTGGAATAAAATGAAACATGGTGCTGTTTACCATATATACAATGTTCAAAAAACTCGAATTCGAGGTTACAATCTTCAAGCCCTTCAACTAGGTTTTTATTCTTCAAGGTCTTTAAAATTTTCTCACTAATGTGGCCTAGCCTATGATGCTAGAGCATAGTCTTTTCTACTGGAAGTTTAACCTCCATGGTGTTTACACCATCAGGAACATTTCCCTCCTTCCCTCCATGAGTAGCTTTCTATGAATTCATAGAGACACTATTGCATTGAATAGCTTGTGCATCCAACTTATACAAGGTACCAATACGAGCACCCCTTGCTAGCACCCTAGAGCCTCTAGTCATCTTGCAACCATTTACAGAGAACGTGACATGCACTCCAATATCATTAAGCTTACTTATAGAAAGTAAATTTCGAGCCAGACCTAGTATATGCATCACATCATTGATTCCCTTCACTCTTCCATTAGGGAATTGAATTCTGACTCTTCCACGACCAACAGTTTCCAAAGATGAATCACTTGCCAAATACACCTTTCCATCATCATAGTTTTCATACTTCATGAACCAGTCTCTATGAGATGTCATGTGGAGAGATGCTCTATAATAAATCAGCTAGACATCATCAGATGCCCGCATAGCCAAGGCTGCAATGAAGGCATCTGCATCACTTTGAGAAGAATCATTGTTAGAAGATTTCTTCTTCTTCTTCTTTTTCTCCTCCTTGCAATCCCTTTGGACATGGCCAGGTTGCCCACAATTCCAGCATTTCACCTTGGACTTCTTGCTAGGAGACTTTGATCTCCCTTCTGATTTCGATTTGGATTTCTTGTCCTTCTTCTTGCCTTTCTCCTTCGATCTACCTCTAACAGCCAGAGCCTCCTTTTCTATCTTATAAGATTTTCTTCTCATCTCTTTCGACAAAAAAGAAGCAACAACATCTTCCATCTTGAAAGTGGATGTCGTACTCCCAATAGCCATCACCAGATGATCCCAAGAATCTGGTAAAGAACATAGCAGCAGCATGCAACGATCTTCATCTTCAATCTTTACACCAACAAATGTTAACTGAGCAATCAACATGTTGAATACATTCAAATGATCAACAACTGATCCTCCCTCCTGCATTCTCAAAGAGTACAACTTCTTCCTTAAGAACAATTTGTTTACCAAGGACTTGCCTTGATAAATAGATGCTAGTCTTTTCCACAAGGAAGATGCAGTCTTTTCTTCATGCACATTCAAAAGAACAAAGTCTGCCAAACAGAGCCTTATCAGCCCCTTAGACTTTCTATCTACAAGATCCCAATCCTCTTGCTTCATGCCTTGAGGAATTGTTCCACACACAACAAGCCACATATCACGATCCACTAACAGATCTTCCATTTTGAGTTTCCACAACTCAAAATTGCTACCATTGAATTTCTCTATTTCCATCTTCCTGGATGTGCTCGCCATCTTAATTTGTAATTAAACTATCAGACCTCTACCAAACTCCCACTGAAAAAGAATTGACACAAAAAACCCAACCCTCTCACAAGGATAACACAGCTAGCTAGGCTCTGATACCACTTGTAAGGAAAACAATGGTGTGGAAGCAACTTTCCTAATGTCAAAACCACAGGGAAGTAGAAGACAATACTTTTAATTTTCAAATTACAATCCAATTAAGACACACATGAAAGATTTACATAAATAGAAAAATACTCAATGACAAATTAACACTAGATTTACGTGGGAAACCCTTTCGGGAAAAAACCCACCACACCAAGTTGAATCTCTTTGTATTTCAGTAATCAACAAATTACATACAATGCAGAGACACAACTCTCTGGTATTAGTTTTACAGTTTCTTCATTCACTGTTCTTCCTGTTATAGAAATGCTCTCTCAGATTCTCACAATTCAACTCAGAATGCTATCCTTTAAATATTACCACATTCTGATTTTTGTCCTCTATTCATCCTTATCTGCCATTACCCATCGTAGAAAGTTTCCATCCTATTGCATATTTTTCCTTGCATACAATTCAGCTCCAGCGTCGCAGCTGTTGCAAAAATATAACTGCCAACCATTTGAATTTCACTTCCTCTGATTGGTCCATGAGATGCCACATAGAAAAGTCATCAAACAGTCAAGGGCATTCAACCTATGTTGGCATGTCGGTGAGACACTAACCGTGTCTCCCTGATGCCAACAGAGCCAACATTTGATATTGGCGTAGGTTCCAACAGTCAGCAAGATGATATAGCGAATGCCATTAGTCATACCGAATCCACTGATATCCTTTTCATTTCTATCGGCAAGAGTTTCCTCATCGGGAAGACTCATACCGATGCACACAAGTCACATAAATTTCAATTTTTCCATCGGCAAGACTTTTCCGTTCGCCAAGAGGTTTCACCGAGTCTCTTCAAGTTTCATCAAAGCACCTGACAGTTGGCAAGACATTCATCTTTCACCAAGACTTCACTTCGAGCAAACATGTCTTACTGAGTCGGCAAGACTTTTGTATTTAATCGAGACCTCACATCGAGCAACCAAGTCTTACCGAGTCGGCAAGAATTTTTTTCTTTCACCGAGACCTCACACCGAGCACTCATGTCTTACAAAGGACTATCAGCGAGACTCTCCAAGTCGCCAAGACTTAACACCGAAGTCTTTTGTCACCGCGAAGGCACCAAGCGTATACTCATCGACAAGAATTTACATAGTCATTGAGAGGTCTTCCTGAGACCTTTGTGTTACCCCGATGACCATATGCTATCAGTGTTGGCGAGACATTTTGTATTAGCAAGACTACATATCGACAACTCAAGTCTCCCTGATAGCTGCGAGTAACAAGTGGTGAGAGAAACAACAGTCGGTGAGAGATCTTGCCGAGTCTCCATGTCATAGCGATAGGTCTATTTGGTGAGATTGAAACCAAGTCACAACGACTAGGGCATTTCAACAAGATTCAGAACAACTAGTTGACCAAACATCAATAATGTCACGACGACTTTGCCCTTTAGGAGTTATAATGCCAGTAAGGATTGAGGCACCTATTCCAACACATTTGGGTCAGCCATGTATTCTTTGGTTAAGAAGCTGCAATATGTTAAGTTTCATCTTAAGCGATGGAATAGGTCGTGTTTTGGTAATTTTTGGGCCAGAAAAAGAGAAGTGTAGGATTGCCTTGCTGTTATTACTCGCCAAATTTGGGATTTGGGATTCTCGGAGGCTCTTGGGCATGCTGAGGCCCAGGCTCTGAAATTGGAAGAGTGGGAGCTTCATGAGGATATTTTCTGGAAACAAAATGCTAGGATTGATTGGCTTCAGGAGGGTGATAGGAATACAAATTTTTTCCATCATTCAGTGCAAGCTCATCAAAATAAGTGTTTTATTTCTTCTCTTGTTAACTTTGAGGGTCTTTCAATCTCTTCGCAACAAGGTTTGTCTAGAGAGGCTCGTTAGTTCTACTCTAATCTGTTCACTAAGGATTCACTACTTGTTGAGGCTGATGAGAATAGGGTCCTTGCTTGCATTCCCTCTTTAATTTCTGATGAGTTGAATGCTTCTCTTATTCACCCAGTGATTTTGTTGGAGGTGGAGGAGGTGATGTTTGGGATGAACAAGGGGAAAGCTCCTGGCCCTAATGGCTTCCCAGTTGAGTTTTTCCAAGAGTTTTGGGATATTGTGAAGTTAAATTTGTTGGAGGTGGTTCGGGAGTCTCTTCATAGTAAGAAGATGCTTCGTGCCTTGAATGCTACTTTTTTGGTTCTCATTCCTAAGAAGGAAGGTGCTGACAAACTTGATCTCTTTATACTTATTGCACTTTGTAATGTGGTGTACAAGATTGTTACAAAGTTGATTGCTAAGAGTCTTAAATCTTGTTTTCCTGTGATCATTTCTGAGGAGCAAGGTGGCTTTGTGGCAGGTCATCAAATTCTGGATGGGGGTGGTGGTTGCTTCTGAAGTCATTCATTCCATGGCTACCTCTCAGGATAGGTCTATGTTTATCAAGTTGGATATGGAAAAAGCTTATGACAAAGTTAAATGGAGTTTTCTTCAGAATATTTTGTTGGCCTTTGGTTTTTCCTCTGACTGGGTGAGTTGGATATTGAGCTGTGTGACCTCTTCCTCCTTTTTGGTTATTGTGAATGGGGAACCTTCAAATATTTTTGGGGCTCCTAGGGGCCTTCATCAGGGGGACCCGCTCTCTCCTTATTTTTTTATTATTATGGCTGAGGGGTTGGGCCAACTTCTTAATTCTTGGGTTTCACAAGGTTTGATTCATGGGTGGCAGTGGGGGATGGGATTGCCTACACTTTCTCATCTCCAATTTGTGGATGACACCTCTTTTATGGGACTGGCTCATACTAGGGAGGATGAATCCTTCATGCAAGCTTTGGACATCTATCTAGTGGCTTTGGGCCAGAAAGTCAATGAGTAGAAGTCTTCTATTTTGTTCTTTAATACTCCTCAAACTATCCAACGGTGGATTGCAGCTATTCTGCGGTTTCAAATTGGGTCTCTTCCCTTTGTCTACTTGGGTATTCCTCTTGCTGTTGGTCATCAGCCTAGGTCCTCCTGGCAGCTGTTGCGAGATAAGCTTAGGCAGAAGGTTACTCATTGGACTAATTGTTGGTTGTCTACTACTACTAGAGTGACTCTTCTCAAGTCTGTTATCTAGGCCCTTCCCATCTACAGGTGCTTTGTTCAAGTGGCTCCTATGTATTTCCTTAAGGAATTTGATGCTCTTTCATGTCAATTTCTTTGGAGCGGTAATGTGTTGTCTTCAAAGTGGAGCCTTGTTAAGTGGGATTCTATGTGTAGACCAAAGCAGGAGGGTGGTCTTGGTTTACACTCTGCTATTTTGAATGGGAAAGCTCTTGCTGCCAAGCTTTACTGGCGATGGTGTACCAATCAACATCAGTTATGGGCTCGTATTCTCAACCATAAATATCTTTAGGGTGTTGCTTCTTTTGAGGTTCCTCGCTATCCTCTGGAAGGGAGTGGTTCTATGATTTGGCATACTTTAAAAGTGGGGGCGCAATTGATTAAGTGTGCGCTTTTTTGGATCTATCATTTGGGGTCACAGGCTATTTTTTGGTTTGATTCTTGGGATGGTCACCCTCCTATTCTCTCTTCTTTTCCTCACCTCCAGTCCCTTTGTGATGTTTTTATTGCGAGTGGCTGGGATACTGTGGAGCATTATAAGGTGGCACAACATGGTGGTTTGGCTGTAAGTTTTTGTTAGAAGCATCCTTCTGAGTGGCCACCTGGAGGGTCTGAGGGGGATAGGCATGAGCTTTCCCAGATTTTGGCTTCCCGTGCTTGTAATTATTTGAAGGGACCTGATGTATTGGCTTGGGATGGTTCAGATTTGTCTGGAAAGTACTCTATGGCAGCTAGTTATAAGCAGTTAGGTAGGCAGTTGTTTGGGGACATTGAGGTCCCTTGGTGGAAGCAAGTTTGGCACAAGTTGTCATGGCCCAAGTGCAACTTCTTTATGTGGTTAGTGGCTCAAAATTGGTTTCTTACTTGGGATAATTTATGTAAGCGTGGGTTCCATGGCCCCTCCATGTGTGTTTTGTGTCATGGTTGTGAAGAGAGTGTCTCCCATCTCTTCTTCCAATGTTCCTATGCTAGGGAGATTTGGAATTTTTGGTGGGGGGTGTGGAATGCGGCTTGCTGGTATGCTTCCTCTTTGGTGGAGTTTGGGGAACGATGGGGTAGGGTCCCTATTTCTCCCCCCTTTCTTCAGGTTGCTTGGGCTCTTGGGCCTTCCTTTCTTATCTGGAACTTGTGGTTAGAGAGGAATAGGCAGATTTTTTAGGATTCATTGTTGATGGCCCCTCACCTATGGTGGAAAATTCTATACTCTTTAGGGGAAAATATTGCGGCTAAGTGTGATACAACTATTCGTGTGGACCCTCGTGATGTTGGTTGTTGTAAACGTCTTCATCTTCCTCCTCCGCAATGACAACTCATGCGCAACAAATGTAGGCATCCTACCCTGAAGGTGAATAGGGAGGGAAGATGGACCCATCCTCCTATTGGGGTCCTAAAAATCAACTCGGATGGCTCTTCTCATGGAAATCCGGGTCATGCTGGCATTGGGGGTGTGGGGATGTTCAGTTTATCTTCTTTGTGTATAAGGGTCTTCATACAAATAATCTTATGGAGGCTCAGGCCATTTTGTTGGCTATGGAGCGAGGCAGTCAATTAGGACGGCGAAGGATCATATGTGAGTCTGACTCCTAGGTTGTGGTGAACTTACTAAACAGGTGGTTTTTGGATGATGTGAGCTGGCAGCTGGCTTTGATTGTTGAACAAATTCTCACTCTTTTTGCTTCTTTGGAGTATATTACTTTCACTCATATTCCTCATGAATGGAATGGTGTTGCTGATTGCTTGGCTAAATGGGCTTATGATCATATTCATGATTGGAATTTATTGGATCGAGGTCAACTACCCCCAGATTTGTCTCATCAATTGGATCACTTGGTTGAACTTGATAGGGCCATTTAAGGCCCTTGCTTTGTAATGTTTCCTTGTTTTAATAAATTTTTACCCCTTGATGTTACAGAATTACCATGTTCTTTGAACTAATTCATTTTAAATCACTTTGACTTACTCTAATGAATATTTATATCCTTTATAATATCCCTTGTTCATTGCTATTGCTACGTTAGTTTCAAGCCATCTTTCAATAGACCCTTCACACTCTAAAATTTGACTCAAATATTTATTGAACTAGAGTATACTTTTTTCCACCTCAAAACCTATATGGAAATTTTTCTTCACCAACAAATAAAGCTTTCCTAACCATATAAGATCCACCATTTTCATTGGTATATTATTAGTCTATTACCAAATTATGTATTTTTCCTTTTAAGTGATTTCTTGTATGTTTAGTCACATATAAGTAATGAATTCATTGGATAAATATTCAAAGTTAATTATCATTATGTTTCATTTATTTTTACAATTAGTTTTCATTTTATTGATGTACATTAATTTGTAATGTATTTGTTTCTTTTTTCTTTTTATTTGAATTGTGATTGAGTTTAGTATAATTTTTTTAGAAAACTGAGCAAGAATCTCGAATCAAGTATTTGTTTTTTTTAAAAATGTAAATGTGAATACAAGGGTTCGGTTGTTTGAAATTTATGAGTATGTGAAAGAAAATTCAAGTTATTTGAAAGAGGGGGTTGAATGTAGTTGAAAGAATCATAAAGGTCATTGTTGACATTTATACTAAAATATTGAGGGCAAGCCTTACATTCTATTTTAATTTTTGGATATAAATGTAACCATTTTTTTATTACATACTCTTTTTATGCTTTCTAAATTAAATTTGGCTTTAAAATTAGCATGCATGTAATGTTCAATAGTCAACTATAGAACCAAATAGTGAATCTTGATATAAAAGGAGATAATTTTTTATACTCATAAGAAAGCCATGAAGAGATAATTAACATACCATCATAGTATAAAATTTAAACAAAATTTACAATAAAATAATAATTTTATTTCATATATAAAAAAATAAAAATAATTTTATTTCATTACAAGTCAATTACATGGCTAATCTTTCAAATTCTATAGATACAATTGTAATCTTAAGGAAATTCCTAACTTGCTAGTTGATAGAAATATGATAAGTTACTTTTTGTATTTTTGACAATGATTATTGTTGTAGATGGAGGGTTCCTATGCATATCATTCCATATAAATGGTTTAAATAAAATATTTGATAATTAATGTTACCATATCACAATCTATTTATAATTTTTTTTTTTTTTTAATCAATTGATAATTGGGTCAAGTGAAATGTATGTAGAGTATTTGATTTATTGAAGGATATTTTGTGTAGTCTTATTTCTAAATATTAAATGGTATTTTTATATTATGTTATAGAAATATCAAATAAATGTAATCATTAAATTATAAAAACTATGTATAGCCATATACTCAATTTCATGGATATAATTTTGACAAAAATTCAAAACTCACCTTTTTATAAATGATATTTAAATGCATTTATTGTGTGTAAATTATTATAATTTAGATTTTCCAACTCAAAAATAGTTATAATTAAAAAAATTCAAATTTATGTATCAAAATATATATGAATTAGACATCTTAAACATGATTAGATGCACTTATTCATGTGACTCTTGAAGAAAAATATTAAATTTTTTATATCTATCAATTACAAAAAGAATAATAAATAATATATTGCACTATCAAGAAAATTGTTTCACTATGATAGAAACCATGCTGAATTTAAACTCAAATTCATAAAGGCCCATTTTAATTGATATATGATACACTTCCATAGTAATCGATATAAAGAAATTCATATAAACTATGAAGATTTCCCCAAAATCCTAGCTCAATGGAGGTGATAGAATTTACAAGGCAATATCATGTTAGAAAGCCTTCCAACCTCTTGTAAGGAGTAGTCTACAAGTCAAAATTTAACCAAATAAAACACCTAGCTAATATTAAGGGTACGTAGTAGTCAATCATTATTTTCTAAATGAGTGTATTTTTTACTCCTTAATGTTGTAAGAAGCACAAAGATTTTCCTATACTTTTGAGATTAGATCTTATAGAATATCTGAATATTTCAATTATTTCTTGCTCATATGTATGATTATTGATTAAATATAATTTTGATTTGATTTGATTTAATTTATTTTTTAATTTTTGGTTTACAATATAGTTCATAGTTTTATTTATTTTAAAATTAGATTCTAATTAATTTTTGAAAATTTAAATTATAATTATAAATTTTATTTGTAAGTTATTTTATTTTAGTTCAAATTTAAAATTAGATTAAATTTTTAATTTGAATTTATAAATTTGTAGTGTTTATCAATGATATATAAGATACTCATAATAGAGAAAATTCTTATGGTTGAGAAATCTCCTACCATGAAAAATGAGGAGGTTGCGAGGATTAAAATAAAAACCCCCAAAAAAGATAGAGATGGGGAAGACAATAATAAAAATAAAAACCTAGTATCAATATTTCTAAGAACACCATCAATATGCAAGATATTTAGAGAGATACAAGGATCTCTCTTTCTTAGAAACATGTAAAGCATATAGTATTTGAGGGTACAAAAGTTTTTAACATGTTCATTAGTACTTGATCTTCTTCTCTTTATTTTTAAATAGGGTTTATCAAATATTTTAGTGTTAAAGAATTTAGTTCATTCATAGTGTCACAATCCTTGAGTTTTGTATAAGGGAAGTTTTTGGTAATTTTTTTTTTTTTTAAAGGTATAAAGTAAAAAAGAAGAAATGAGGAAAACATTAGTTTTTGGTTTGAATAAATGAGATCCAACTTTAATGGATAGTTATATTCTTTATAATATTATATGTTCCTCTATTATATAGAGTCTTTTTAAATCAATTATATATATATTTTTGGAACTTACTTTATATTACTTTGATGGCGCTCTTAGGATTCAATTTTGAATTTATATACATATATTACAATTAAAATTACCTAAAATATGTGAGCTACATAATCATAGAATGAAAATTCTTCAACTATATTGAGTATGATATAAAATTTATACATGCATTATCTTAGAATAACTATAGATTTATATAAAGATAGATTACTTAATAAAAATTAAATAAATTAAAATTTATATTGAATACGATATAAAATTTATACATGAATTATCTTAAAATAAGTATAGCTTTATATAAAGATAGATTACTTAATAGAAAATTAAATAAATTAAAATTCTTGTAGTTGACAATTTCTATATCTATTCTTGTTGCCATTGAAAATAAAAATTGATATTTTTTGATGAATAAGTGTCTATATCACTATTTAAAAAATAATGTTACACATATTTACAAAAACAAAGTGAATATAAATACAAGATAATAACCCAAAGAATAAAAATATTAAAAACGTTGCTAGGCAGTGAGAGTAGTGGAAAAGGAGGATATTGATCATATGGTTTACCCCATATATCAACATGGTTTGGAGTATACATGAGATGGTCCCAACCATAATTATCTTTATCTTCTTTAGTCACACAAGCAAGAAAAATTGTAAGAGCTAGCTAGGGAAACTTGTTAAAATCAAACCAATTGGAAGCACCTTTGACAAGCCACCCTAAATTTCCTCTTGTAGGTGGTAGAGAGGAAGAACACCAAAGAGAAAGCCATGAAAAACTTTGTTTACCATGATCCCTTATTGTAACCAAGGGAGAAGCTTGGGAGTGGTTCTCTTTGTTATCTCAAGTAGAGAGGCTACGTCCATAATGGTGCTCATCAGAAGACAAGTGATCCCTAGAGGAAGAGGGAGATAGAGGAATTCTAGAAACTAGACAAGGGGAAATCTATAGTGGTTAAGGAACCCCTATAAATGGGCTACCTCAAGTGAAATTTTTTGTATCTTGCACCTATATATATATATATATTAGAACAAATCATTTCTTTAGTATAAATAAAAACATGAAAATCTATAAAATAATTGGCAAAAATAGTCAAATTTCTATCTTTCCATACAATGAATAAAATATCCACCCTAGAAGAATGCCAAATTTGGTTAAATTTGTGAGGGATTTGAGGCCAACCCCATAAATTAATCATTTTCCATGAAAAAGGTTCTAGTCTAAAAGGCTTGAAAAGACCATGAATCTAGGTCCAAATATTTTGAGCTTTGGGACAAAACTAGAAAAGGTTTTTTAGAGAATCTTTTTGTACACAAAAGGGAAAATGGGGGCCAAAAAATACCAAATGGGATAACTTGGAGCCAATAGGAAGACCTTGGAAAATAATATACTAGGTAACATAGGAAATTTTTTGGTTCTAGAACTATCAACCATCTACTAGATAGTATGAAATCTACTTTACCAAATATAAATTGGTGATTGCAAATGCTACGATTTCTTCAAAGTGGGAACCATGGGAAAATAAGGAGAGCTAATTATATCTTTATTATAGCTTATAATTCTAAAAAGTGGTGTTTGGAAACTACTTCCAATCATTAGAACCAAGATTTTTAGGAATAAATATCAATTTTATGAATCATATCAGCTATAAAATCCCCCATAACTATGTAAAAAATTTCAAAAAATTTATTGGAAAGTTGAAAATTGGCCTTAGTTGAACATTCCATGAAAGGATACTCATGGAAGCCTTAGATAAAAGGTATTTCATAATTCTATATATTTTTTTTAAAATATCAAGGCATGAACCAAAAGAATTCTCACTAGAGGGAACTCTTGAATTAGAAAAATGGGGAATCACCAAATGTTCTAATGATTAATGGATAGACCACTACAGAATTGAGAACTTTTTAGATGCATAGGACAATTGAGAGGGGGGGTGTGAATCAATCGTATATTTAAAAACATTCAAACCCTCAATATCTTTTCAAACCCTTATCAACCATTAAACCCTTATCACGCATTAGCAAAATGTAAACATATGAAACAATAATGAAAACACATCCAAACACATAAGAACACTAAATTTACATGGAAAAGCCAAGATGGAAAAAACCATGCTGAGGATAAGCTCACATATATATGAATTGCAACACTGAATACAATTAGGCTCACTACTAGGTGGCTCACTACTAAGACAAAAGAAGATATAAGAAGATTGGGATAAAGAGATTCACTATCTCAAGAAAATAGGAGAAATCCACCATTAAAACCTTATGTTATCTACAAACTTTGGTTCACTACCTCCAACAACTTCAAGAACACTAAAAATGTAGACCCTTCTGCTCATTGGATTGGAGTCATATGCGTTAGGATCAAACTAAAATCACCACACTTAATAAAATTCAAATCTTTCACACACCTTCTACAGATCCACAAAAATCTCCAATAATTTATCTTACTTATATATCATCCATGACCTAAACAATCTCAATTAGGTCGGCCTTAATGAAATATATGTACCTAAAACATGCAACACAAAAATAGGTCAACACTAAACACCTCTATGGTGGAAATAAGTGAAGGACGACCACACCAGGGGTTAACTAGGACCCAAATCCACATCACCACACTACACAACACATTCACAATCCATGACGTACCTCCACAAATAACATTAGCATGCCAGGTTGGCCAAACCTAAACTAACACTACAAGTGACCACATACACACTTCTCTAGGTCACATGGACCACACAACGCTTCACAACATCCACAAAGCATATTAGAATATTCCAACATCATTAGAACATTATGTAACTCTTCCACATCACTTGAAACTGAGAACACCATTATTTTGTGCAACCAAACACACTGCCATAGAACAAAAATCACTAACCAAACTTGCATAACACCTCAACACCTAAAACCTCAAGGGAAGGAAGTTACAGACAATATAATCTCATCCCCAAATCCACAAGACAAGAAAGTTTACTCCAAAGAAATTTGGAGCAATCTCATTTCTCCCAAACAACCTTCTACCTAGACAGACAAACTGTCAAACACAACTTTCATTGTAGAACAATCCAAAACCTGAAACTTTGGATATAGAGCCTTTGAAAACCTTAGAACACCATATCCAAACTGTAGAAGCATATCTTGAACCATGAAGAAATGGAGAGCACAACACTGAACACACCTCTATCAAACTACACTCTTTTATTCAAAATTTCTCAAAAGCACTTGGAAACCAAGTGAACTTACTGTAATTGCAACTCTTATCCTTCAAGAAATCAATGAAAACACTGATGAAATCACTACAACACCTTATTGTGAAACCACAACACCAACCACATCCATACTATTAAAATCAATGACCAAAACCAACAACTGTTAACATCAATGGCAATACCAAGAACATACTTGCAACAATCTCCCCCTTTGTCATTGATGGAAACACCAACTCTCTAAAAAACCATCAACAAAAAAAGCAATGAATAACAAATCTACACAAGCAACACTCCCCCTGATTGGGGCATCTCTTCATACTCTCATTCTCTTTCTCTTGGACACTCTTTCCCCCTGTGGTCTTCAAACCATATTCAACCAACTCTCTCCCAAGAAACACTATCTCATTCTCCTACAATACTCTTTTGAACTATGGTTTTTTAAACACTCTAATTCTCTCCCCATTTGAAATCAATGGAAAAGGGCCATAGACTCATCCAAATATCTTTCCTACATTAAAATATTTTCTCTCCCCCTTTGACAACACTCAAAGGGAAATACCTGCACCTTTGAAAACAATTGCATACATCACTTTGAAATTACTTACAACATCAACAAGCAACTGCACTCTCTCTTCACTGCACTCACTTTTTTGCATTCTCCCCCTTAGGGGCACAAAATATACTTTATCTGATTGCATCAACAATACTACTACTTACCCCCCTAAGATAAAGTATTCAACATTAGTCTAGGACCAAGAATGTATCTTGAAATGCTTCCCGAAAAGATGCACCAACTTATGCATCTAGTTGAAAGGAGGGGCAATAACCCCTAACTTCTACTAGAGATACTCAAATGTATCTTTTGGAAGAGCCTTTCTAATATATCTACAATTTTATCCTTTGTAGGCACATATTCTAGCTTCACCTCATCCTTTGCAACTTTATCTCTTAGAAAGTGATACATGATATTTGGTTTAGTTGCAACTAGATATAGCAATCCACCAATCATTGATCTATATTTTCTCTAATCAACCTTAGGAGATTTATCATTTTTTATCAACTTACAACCAATAGCCATAGGGGTACACACTGGTTTAGAATCCTCCATTCCAAACTTCTTCAATATTTCCTTGACATATTTTGACTGTGAAATGGGTGATCCCACAATACTGGTTTATAATTTCCAGGAGATCCTAATTTTTGCGAAAATCACATAGTTTTAGAAAATATAATGATTTAAGCCTTGAAAAGTTCCATTTAAAGGATTCCAATTGAAGAGGGTTTGATTGAACCACCTTAGATCAAACCCCCTTGGATAAAACCCCGCTAGTTTTAAACCATACCTATAACAGAGTCTCCTTTACACCTATCAAAATGATGATAAAAAACCACTTTTGATTTACCTTTTGGGGGATCAAATGAATTCATTTAAAATTTATTTTTTGTAAGTATATAGTCCTTATTATAAGCTTCCCAAAAAGTATAATTTTAAATAAATTTAATTTTATTATTATATTTATTTTTTATTTCTTGTGAATGTAGGTTTTTCATCAAAAATCAAGCTCTCTATTCTACACATGTGGAAAAATAGTAGATTATCATTTTTTTTTTTGAAAAATATCAGTCCACTAGATATTGAAGTCCTTGATCCAACAAAAAAAAGAATTTTGATACATACAAAAAAGTTTATGTTGTTTACAGTCTGCATGTGTTTGAATTGTAATTAGTTTGACTTCAAAACTTGATTAAGGAAAAAATATTCAATAAAAAACTATGGAACCTAATGAAAGCACTAGATATCATAGTTACAAATCTAAATTCAAAAAAATTTGAATTTTATCCTTCATGGAAAAAAATTATGTTGTATACGGTGATCATCACTCCTTAAAAATGGTGTTTACTGAAAAAACTAGTTTTTGAAGGAGATAGAAAAAGAAGTGCAATCTAATTCCAAAAAAAAATAAAAAAAATATTTAGAATCTACAAAAAAAATGTCACAAATCACTAGTTTTCATCATCTTCAAATTCCTCAGGGTTTGGCCGCTATAGGTGCCTGAAAGTGAAGATTTAGTTAGGAAAAATTAGTTTAGTGTCCAGTTTGCTTAAAATTGTAAACCAATATTGTGGGATCACCCAAATGAAAATAGCTTTTTTTAATCAACTGATTTGTAATCCAAGGAATAAATTCATCTCCCCATACATTGACATCTCAAACTCTTTCTACATTTCCTTTGAAAATTTCTTGCACATACCTTCATTTCCTCCAAAGATAATGTCATCTAGATACACTACCACAATCAGGACTTGTTCTTCTTCAGCCTTGAAGTAAATATTTCTATCTGCAATACCTTTCCTAAATCCTTGCTGCAACAAATACTTTTCTAGTCTTGCATACAAATCTCTAGGAGCTTGTTTGAGTCCAAACAATGCTTCAATTTTCAAACCATATCAACATCATCTAATAATTGAAAACCTTCTATTTGTTCAATGCATACCTCTTCTTCCAACTCAACATTCAAGAACACAAAATTTACATCCATCTAATATACTTTGAAGTCTTTATGTGTTGCAAAAGACAAAAAAATTCTAATGGCTTCCATTCTTGCCACCAGAGCAAATGTGGTGCAGAGAAAGAAACTTAAACAACTTTCCAAAAGTTTGACTGACCCTTCTATGGAAGTTAGGTGATACCCTATTCTACTAGCCCTTAAACCCTCAATTTAGACCCAAATTGATACTTGTCATGACAACACTCATTCTTGATGCCTTAAAGGGTCTTATAATAGTCATTAGAAACTATAAAAGATTCAATTTTAGTAAGGTTTCAACTAGTCCCTATGATCTGACCTATAGGTCTTTCATTCCTAGGCTTTAAACCCTTATTTCCTTGGCAAACCTAGCCTCTTAATATAGAAAAACTTACTTTTGATGCCTTATATTTCTTGACCACCTTTAATATGCCTTATAAAACCCTCCAAAAACCTTTTCCTTGTTTGAAAAACTAAATAAATTCAAAATTTCAACAAACTCTAGCTGTTTTAGGGTTATGACAGTCTTTTTGGCAATGATCTCCAACAAACAGTCCTAAATAAATCATGCAAACCAACAAATATGGAGCCCAAAATTGGTGAGAACTTAACCAAGACTGTAACAAAAATTCTCACAAAATTTTATGATTTTTCACCATACCAAACAAATATATGAACTCTTTTCTATTGTTGAAAGCCCTAGTTTTTGAAATGAGCAACAAGCACTATTTTGATGATAACTTGAGCAAAAATCAATGAAATCACCTCAAAAAATTTGCATTTGAACCTGAAGACATGCCATGATCATCCCATGCAATCACAAACTTGAAAATATGTCATAAAAGGTTGTACCAATATGTTCTTTGCTATTTAAAAAAAAATGTTATGAAAATTGATAAAAATAGGGTATATGAGGAAATATTGCTCCCACAAGTTCTTGGAGTGTGTTTTTTCATTGATTCAACATGGAGGAACTTAAAAAAATGTAGTTACACTCGAGCATATGTCCTTTTTTCCAAAAACCTAAAGTCTAAGTCATTAACTTGATAATTATGCTCTCTTTTTGCAACTTTTAACCCTATACCACACCTAGGCTAGAAAAAAATTACAATAGATTATATATATGGTTTTATAATACCATTTTTTTGATATTTTCTTGACATAAAACTCAGAATCACAAAACAAAATAGTCCTTAAAACATCAACTAGGTCTCTTGGACATTCAAGAACAACATTCAGGTGATGCTCCTGCATCATACTCCCCAAGGAAAAGAAATTTGAGTTCCATCTCAAATGAAGGTCTACTTTTATTTCTCTTCTAATTGTGCTACATGCCTAACTATTTTCTAACCTCCTCTTGATCCTCTCCATGCTTGGCTTGATCCTCTCCATGTTTTTTGGCCTTCATGCTTTTGTTTCGTGCGTACTTTTTGTACCTCCTCTTGATGATCTTCTTCTCAATTGCAAGACTCCAAAATTCCATTTCTCTTTCATATTCCTCATGACTGCTATCCATTTCTTCATCCTCTTTATTCTCTCCTTGGTCTACAACTCTAAAAACATTATCATCAACATGCATTGGATAAGAACCATGAGGCCAATTTATCTCTTCACTAGCTCCCTGTGCTTGTTTTCTTGTGTCTTCCTTCACTATCCTACTTGTATTCATATCTTCATTAGAAATATTCACCTTCCACTCTTGTTCTATCTAAAAACTTCCCACAAATCATCTTTAAGTACCTCATAATGTACCTCTACTTCAACTTGTTTCCTTTCTTTCTCATTTAGAAACTCTTTTCTATCCAAACTTTGTTCACCTTCACCTTCCAAGACAACTATCCTTTGCTTTCTTCTTTTTTGAACAATCACCTTTATAAGACACTTCACCTTCTTTCTCATTGGCCAATACCAAAAATTTCCTTGGTATTATTCCTCAAGACATTGCTGCACTATAAGCTTAATACCTCTTTTCAACTTTGCCACTCTGCAACTTGGCTTATCTTGTTGTCTTTCATCCTGTCCTTCCTTTTGAGGATTTCTTTCTTAACTTGTTGCTACATCTTCTTGTCTTCGTGATACCTCACCTTATGTTCTTTATTTTCCTTTGACCTAGTCTTTTGGTACCCTAATACCTTCACACACAACCTTATACAAAATATTGTTAACTTGGACAACTTTCACTACCATATCTTTCTGGGCTCTGATACCAAAAATGGTGCAAAGAAAGAAACTTAAACAACAACTTTCCAAAAGTTTGACTGATCCTTCTATGGAAGTTAGGTGATACCCTATTCTACTAGGCCTTAAAACCTCAATTTAGACCCAAATTGATACTTGTCATGAAAACACTCATTGTTGATGCCTTAAAGGGTCTTATAATAGTCATTAAAAATTATAAAAGATTCACTTTTAGGAAGGTTTCAACTAGTCCCTGTAATATGATCTATAACCCTTTCATTCCTAGGCTTTAAACCCTTATTTCCTTGGAAAACCTAGCTTCTTAACATAGAAAAACTTAATTTTGATGCCTTTGATGGATTGAAAACCTTTGAAATGCCTTATAGAACCTCTAAAAACCTTTACCTTGTTTGAAAAACTCAAGAAATTCAAATTTTCAACAAACTCTAGCTATTCTAGGGTTATGACAGTCTTTTTGGCAGAGATTTCCAGCAAACAGTCCTAAGTAATTCATGCAAACCAATATATGGAGCCCAAAATTGGTGATCACTTAACCAAGACCCTAACAGAGGTTCTCACAAAATTTCATGATTTTTCACTATACCAAAAAAAAGATATGAATGCTTTTCTATTTGTAAATGTAGTCAAATCTTCTATCAAAGCGAGAGACTAAGGGTTCTAAAAGGATTCTAAGTTTCCAGAATTCTACTAAGATTTTAAGATAGATTTTTGATTTCCAATTTTATGTGCTGATTGTAGAACATTAATGATTTCGATGTCTACATATTAAGATTGGAATCATCTTTTATATGTTAGGAGACTCGCCTCCAAGGGATGTGTCTCTTGAGAGGACGTGTCTCCACATGTGGAGACACGTCTGCTCAAGGGACGTGTTCCTTAGGGTGCGGGTTCCTCTCATAGCCAATAATTATTATGTTAAACAAACTTAACTAATGGACACACCCTTACGCATGGTGGATGTAATACAAGAGTCCCGAATTTTAATCAAAGCGAATTCAGAACATCATTTAGATAATTTCAATTTTATACATGCTTTATAAAATTTGATTATTTTACTTATTTATGGAAATATAAACATGAAGAGCATTAGATCTTATATAAGCAGTGATGATGCTTTATAGCAATCATCGCTTATATCTAACCTAAGCTACAATTCATCAACACTCCCTCTTAGCTAGGGAAGATATTTCAAATGAAATAAGTGGAGATATCACCTTTACATGTGATATCAAAGATATGATATGTTTTCTCAAAGTTTGTCAAGTCACATGACATTCTTCATAACACATCTTCATTATGGTATGTGCACTGACATCAAGTCACATGATGTCTACCATAATTCATGGCATATCCATGGATATAAATATCCACCATGATTATCTCTTAAGGATTACAATGATCTTCAGATGATATCAAGTCCCATGATATCCATCAAAGTTTCCAAGATATACTATCATGACATGTCCATAGATATCAAGTCATATGATATCTATCATGATAGTTTATCATTGTAGAGTCGTCACTTTACAATGTCAAATACAAGTGTTCAATATTAGAAAGATCATCACCTTTCAATAATGTACATAGGGGGAGTAGGCCCATAAAGTCATGGAGTCACAAACATGACAAAAGAGTTTACACTTTTAAACATCTTTATATATTAGTACAATTTGATAAACAATTTGAATTTCAAACATAAATAACAAATTACATTTCAACCATACCAAGTTTCTTCCTGAAGTTCTCTACCTTGATTCAGGAGAGAGGCTTGGTGAGAATGTTTGAAGTTTGATAATTTGTACTAATATACTCCAACTGAATCACTTTCCTTTCCACCATATCTCTTACATAATGATAGGGGATCTCAATGTGCTTAGATCTATCATGAAAGACAAGATTTACATAGAGTTTGATGCAACTCTGATTATCACAATGAATAATTGTAGGATTCAAGGGCTCACCAATGAGTCCCACAAGCAATTTATGAAGCCAAATTGATTCTCTTGCTCTCATTGAGGCTGCAATGTATTAAGCTTCTGTTGAGCTCTAAGCAACTGAAGATTGTTTTCTGCAAATCCAGGAGATCATAGCTGATCCTAAACTAAAGCAACATCCTGATATGCTTTTCTGATCAGTTATACTTCCAGCTCAATCTGAATCAGAGTACCCATGTAGATCTAGTTGATCATTCTTGTAAAGAAGACCATATCCAATAGTTCCTTGAAGATATCTCAAAATATGTTTCGCAGCCATTAAGTGAATTTCCTTTGGCTCACACATGAACTGGTTGAGAACATTCATTGCATAGCAAATATCAAATCTGGTGTTGACTAGATACATCAAGGATCCAATCATCTGTCTATAAAGGGTTGGATCTACACACTTGGATTCTGTTGCTGCTTCTTTCAATTTGTGAAGGTTGGTTTCCATGGGTGTAGACATCGGTCTATAGTCCAACATTCCAAATTTCTTTAGAATATCAATAGCATACTTCCCTTGGTTTAGTATAATGCCCTATGATTTTTGCCATACTTCTAAACCTAGGAAGTAGTGAAGAATGCCCAAGTCTTTCATACCAAATTTAGAAATTAGATCCTGCTTCCCTCGAGCAATGAGGTGATCTTCTCCTGTTATCAACAAATCATCAACATATAAAATAATTATTAGCATCTCACCTTTAATTACCTTGAAGTAGAGATTGGAGTCAACATCATTCTTGGAAAATCCTAATCCCAAGAGATAACTGTCAATTCTTTCATACCAGATCCTGGGAGCCTGTTTAAGTCCATAGAGGGATTTCTTTAGTCTGCATACATGTGAGTCAGGTTTATGTATCACAAAACCTTCAAGCTATTCCAAATAGACTTCCTCTTCAATGGTTCCATTCAGGAAGGCAATTTTCACATCCATTTGATGGATCTTCTAGCCTTTAGCTATTGCAATGGCTAACACTACTCTCACTGATGTGTAACGGGCAACAGGTGCAAATGTTTCTTCGTAATCAATGCCTTCTTTTTGAGAAAAACCTCTTGCCACAAAATGTGCTTTGTGTTTTTCTATACTGTCATCAGCAACATGCTTGATTTTGAAGAGCCATTTGGAAGAGACAACAAATTTCTCTTTTGTTCTAGGCACTATATCCCATACATCATTCTTTAGAATAGACTGATATTCTTCTGTCATTGCATCCTTCCATGCTTGATGTCAGAAAGCTTCTGTAACACTGACAGGTTTGGAGTTTATGATGTCGTTCATTAGAGCAACATAGCTAGTGAAGCGTTTGGGTCTTTTACTCTCCCTGAACATTCCTTTGGTGTTGCATGATCCTCTGCTTCTTTGATCATCTTCTTGGCCCAAAGTGGTCTCTTTCTGCCGTTGTCAATTGTATTCTCATTTGAAGTAGAAGGAAGTTCATGTGGCATTTCCTCAAGATGCTCCCTCTGAATCTCAGGAGCAGGTTCCATTTCAGGTACTCTAGGGGAATAGGTTTCAGTCTCACTAGAACTTCTTGCCCTCTTGAATGCAATGTCTTCTTCAAAGATGACATCTCTGCTCAATTCAATTTGATTATGACCGGGTATGAATATCCTGAAGGCCTTGTAGGTTTCACTGTATCCCATAAATATCCCTTTCTTTCTGGAAGGTTCAAGTTTGAATCTTTTCTCCTTGGGCACATGAACATAGACGGGACAACCAAAAATCCTAAAGTGACTAATGTCAGGTTTTATGCCAGTGAAGGATTCTTCAAGAGTTTTTTTGTCAAGATAAGAATGAGGACATCTATTTTGGATGTAGACAGTAGTCCTAGAGGCTTCTGCCTAGAAAGAGGTTTCAATGTTTTGGTCAAGCAACATTGCTTTGGAAGCTTCTACAATGGTTCTATTTTTTCTTTCAACAACCCCATTTTGTTGAGGGTTGTAGGCCACTATGAACTCCCTCTTAATTCCAACACTCATGCATAATTCCTTAAAAATTTCAGAGGTGTATTCTTTCCCATTGTCTGTCCTTAATGTTTTTATTTTCTTCCTAGAGAAGTTTTCTGTAAGTGCTTTGAACTCTTTGAAACTTTTGAGGATTTCTATTGACTCTTTACACTTAAGGAAATAGATCCAGGTTTTCATAGAGAAGTCATCTATAAATATGACATAGTAAAGAAATCCTGCTTTAGAAGGTACATACATGGGTCCACATAAGTCAGAGTGAACCAGATCTAACACATTTAGGGTTTTGCTCAAACTAGTGGGAAAGGATCCCTTTGTATTCTTTCCTAAGGCACAACCTTTACAATTTCCTTCATGAGATGGTTTTAACTTAGGTAACCCTGTTACAAGTTTTTCCATAGAAGGTAGTGCACGAAAATGAAGGTTTCCTAATCTTCTATGCCAAATCTAAGTTGACTCAAAAATGTCAAGGGTAAGGGCTTGATTAACTTCAGTGCAAAGTTTGTAAAGGTATCCTTGTCTTACACCTATGACTTGGGCTTTCTTGATAGATGAGTTCTTAGGCCATGCTAGAAATTTCCATCCATAAATGTAACCCTATATCCATTGTCTTCAAGGGCAGAGATGGATATTAGATTCCTCTTTATTCCAGGTACAAATAAGACCCCAGTGAGATGAAGGGAGAGACTAGATTTCAATGTGATGGAACAAGTTCCAACCCATTTCACTTGATGTGTAGAGTCATCCCCAATTGTGACATCATCAAACTCTTCAGTCATAGTGTCTAAGTGTTTTCTAAACCCTGTGATGTGCCTCGAAGAACCACTATCAATCACCCAGTTGTTGATATTGTTAGATACTTGATTAGATAATGCTGAATAGAACACAAAGTTCTCAGATTCATGATCTAAATTTGTCTTTCCTACTTTGGCAAAAGATGCTTGTTGCTTTGATCTGTTAGGGCACTTCATTGCATAGTAGCCATATTGATCACAACTAAAGCATTGCACTTGAGAGATGTCTTTCCTTTTAGAAGATCCCTTTCCATTGGAATTTCTCTTTCTTTTAAAAGATCCTTTCTTGTAGGAGTTTTTCTTATTCCTTTTATTAGACGATGTGTTGAGTACATGAAGGTCTTCATCTATGTTTTTCTATTTTTTTTCTTTTGAGGAGAGTCTTGTTTCTTCTCGAAGGTAGTCAGTTCTTAGCCTGTCAAACTTAGGGAGTTTAGATCTTGCACTTATTCCTTGAACAAATGACTCCCATGAGTTTGGTAGGCCTCCTAGTGCAATTAGAGTTAACTCTTTGCTATCAATCTGATATCCAATTTTGGATAATTGATCTCTCAGTTCAATAATCCTCATGAAGTATGCATTAATGGACTCTCCTTTGTTTATTTGAGCATTGTTGATTTGCCTTTTTAAAGCAAGAGTCCTGCAGGTGTTGTTGATCTCATAAGTTTTCTCAAGAGATTTGAACATATGGTATGCAGTTTCATGTTTTGCTAGGATGGGCACTATATGATCCCTAACTACATCTACTAGGATTTTCATGGCCTTTTCATTGTTTTCTATCCATTGAGTTTTCTCAGATTCAGACTTTGTTTACTTCAAGTTTTCTCTCACAAGTGAATCTAGCTTATTCTCTCTAGGGGCCATCATGATTCTAAATTTCCATGATGTGAAATTGTATGCTCCTGCAAGGCGATCTTCAAATCTGATCACATTTGACATTATGAAGAATGTGATGTAAATTCGATTCTAGAAAATATGAATTTTCTTGAGCAGATTGATATTTAGATTTGATTAGGATTCACACAACGTGGCTTTGATACCATGTAAATGTAGTCAAATCTTCTATCAAAGTGAGAGACTAAGGGTTCTACAAGGATTCTAAGTTTCCAAAATTCTACTAAGATTTTAAGACAGATTTTTGATTTCCAATTTTATGTACTGATTGCAGAACATTAATGATTTTGATGTCTGCATATTAAGATTGGAATCATCTTTTATATGTTAGGAGACTCACCTCCAAGGGATGCGTCTCTTGAGAGGACGTGCTCCTTAGGGCGTGGGTTCCTCTCACAGCCGATGATCATTTGGTTAAACAATATTAACTAATGGACACACCCTTACGCATGGCGGATGTAATACAAGAGTCCTGGATTTTAATCAAAGAGAATTTAGAACATCATTTAGATAATTTTGATTTTATACATGCTTTATAAAATTTGATTATTTTACTTATTTATGGAAATATAAACATGAAGAGCATTAGATATTATATAAGTGGCGATGATGCTTTATAGCAATCATTGCTTATATCTTACCTAAGCTACAATTCATCAACACTATTGTTGAAAACCCTAGTTTCTAAACAGATCAACAAGCACTATTTTGATGATAACTTGAGAAAAACTAAATGAAATCAAATCAAAAAAAATAAATTTGAACCATAAGACATGCTATTATTATCCCACATAATCACAAACCTAAAAATATGCTGTACAAGGCCATACCAATCTATTCTTTGCTATTTTTTTTTTTAGAAAATTTTATAAAAAATGATAAAAATAGGGTATATGAGGAAATCTTGCTCCCACTAGTTCTTGGAGTGTTTTTTTTTTCATTGATTAAACATGGAGGAACTTACAAAAAATTAGTTACACTTGATCATATGTCCTTTTTTCCAAAAACCTAAAGTATAAGTCATTAACTTGACAATTATGCTCTTTTTGCAACTTTTAACCCTATACCACACCTAGGCGAGAAAATATTACAAAATATTATATATATGGTTTTCTAAGACCATTTTTTTGATCTTTTCTTGACATACTACTAGGACTCACATAAAAAAAATAGTCCTTAAAACATCAACTAGGTCTCTTGGACCTTCAAGAACAACATTCAAGTGATGCTCCTACATAAGAAATGTCTTCTCAAAATCTACTCCTTCTACTTGTGAGTAGCCCTTACACACAAGTCTAGCCTTGTTTCTAAAAAAAATTCCACCCTCATTCAATTTGTTCCTAAAAACTCATTTAGTTCCTATCACATTATTATTTGTAGGTCTTGGGACCAATTCCCACGTCTGATTCTTCTCAATTTGTTCCAATTCTTCTTTCATAGCCTTGATCCAATTCTCATCTTTGCATGCCTCACTCACTAATTCTGGTTGCACCTTTGAAATTAAATATAACTTTACTTGTTCCTCTATCATAGCTACTTTCTTCCCTATCAACACACCTTTTCTCTTATCTCCAATGATCTGATCTTCATAATGGTTCTTCTATACATACTTAGGAGTCTTAGGGATCTTTCTCAAAGCTTCTTTCTCTTCAATTTCCATCTCTTTTTCTTTCCCTTCATCATTTTATTCTTCATTGCAAGGGGATTCATCAAATTCATATCCTTCTATTAGTACTAAAATCTGTAGTGGTTCTTCATCCACCTTAACACTTTCACTTTCAAAAATATTCTTTAGTATTTTATTATAGCACTAGTAGGCTTTGCTTCTTGTAGAATATCCAAGGAAGATTCCTTCATCAGATCTTCTATCAAAATTTCCTAGGTTTTCTTCATTTCTTTTTATATAGAATTTGCTTCCAAAAACTTTAAAATACTTTATAATAGGAGTTTTACCATACCATAACTCATAGGGAGTCTTTGAACTATTCACTCTTTCTTGACCTCTGTTAAGAATGTAGACTGCAATATGAATTTCTTCTCTCCAATAGACATGCAGTAGATTTGCTTCTTTCATCATTTTCCTATCAGCTTATTGAATTTTTCTATTCTTCCTCTACACAACTCCATTCTGCTGAGTCTTAGGAGCTGAAAAATGCCTCTCTTTTTCATGATCTTCACAAAGCTACTAAACTCATTGGAAGTGAACTCACCACCTCTATTAGACCTTAAGCACTTGATTTTTACATCCATTTCATTCTCAACCATAGACTTGAATGCTTTAATATTCTCTAGGGCTTCTAATTTTTCTTTAAGAAATGTTACACAAGTCATTATAGAATAATCATCAATCAATAGCATGAAATACCTGCCACCATATGAACCTCTTATTCAGGTAGGTCTACATAGGTATGTATGCACCAACTTCAAAGGACCTATGGTAGAATATTCCTTAGTCCTGAATCTCTTAGTTTTCTGTACAAATTGACATTCCTTGCATATTGCATTGATAAGATTTGTAATCTTTGGAAGATACCTCACAACATTAGTAGAATTGATCTTCACTAAGCTATCAAAATTTATGTGACCCATCCTTCTATACCATAGCTAAATTTGATGTATTTGAGACATAAATCACTTTACACCACTACCTTTGAGTTGATAAACATTACCTCCTATCCTTGTTCCAACAAAAACTAGAGTACCAGAGCTTCCTTTTCTGATTTCATAACCACCATCCTGAAACACAAGATTATATCCTCTACTACATATCTATCCTACACTTAGAATATTATGCCAAAGACCCTTGACATAAAGAACATCATCTGTATTATGCTTTCCATCAAAACTAATTGAACCTTTTCCAAAAATCTTAAAAGATGTATCATCACCAAACTTAACAAGACCACCATCATACCTTTGAAATTTAACAAAATTACTCTTATCACCTATCATATGATTTGAGAATCCACTAACAATTATATAGTAATTTATTTCTTCTCTTGCATGAAAATCAGTCACCATAGTTGCTTCAATGTTATGACCTATTACTAGAGGACTTTCCTTCACACATCTTTTAGGATTTGCAAAATTAGTTCTAATTTTTGAGAGCCATGAAAAAAAATTCACCATCATCCTCATTAGGATAGTCAGATTCTTCATCATCATATACACCATTGTCTTTTTCAACATAATAAATTTTCTTAACAAATTTTCTTTTATGATCCTTAGGTTTGTCATTTACAACTTTGCAGACTTTAAATTAAGTTTCTTTTTTTGTAGCATCTTGACGAAAATCTCTCTATTCATAAGAAATTAAAGCACCAAATATCTGATCTCTAGAGTAATTATCCAAATCTTGGGCTTCCTAAATAGCAAAAACTTTAGAACTATAAGTTTTAGGAAGAGTTCTTAGTACCTTTTTCATGATTTCAATTTCTTCCAGCTTACCACCAAGACCAATGATGGCATTGAAAACTTCATCAACTTTGATCATGTAGGTTGTAATATCTTCATCTTTAGAAATCCTCAGGGTTTCAAATTTAGCCTTTTAGCTCCGCATATTTGCTTGCTTGACCTTATCATCTCTTTCATAAATACTTTCTAACTTTATCAAGACATCTTTAGCATATTTTAGACTTATCAACTTTCCAAGTTCAGAAACAGAGAGACCACTTAGGATAGCATTATTTGCTTTACATTGCTCACATATTCCTTGATTTCATCATCACTTGTTAGAACAATAATAGGTAGAGTATATCCTTTTTCAACTGATTTCCAAACACTAAATCCAAGAGAGACCAAAAAGGACTCCATCCTATCTTTCCAATAAGTATATTTTGTTCCATCAAACATAAGAGCCTTGACACCCTTCTTGTGGGCCATCTAGATCTACCTCAAGCAGTTAAGATTTCTCCAAGGAACCATGAATATGATGGCAATTGTTAGATGTACAGGAAAAATAATAGGGGGTGAGTTAATTTTACACTTAAAAACATTCAAACCCTCAATATATTTTCAAACCCTTATCAACCATTAAACCCTTATCATGCATCAGTAGAATGTAAACATATGAAACAATAATGCAAACACATCCAAACACATAAGAACACCAAATTTACGTGGAAAGCCCAAGAAGGGAAAAACCATGGTGAGGATTATCTCACATAAATATGAATTGCAAAACCAAAAACAATTAGGCTCATTTCCAAGAGCTCACTACCTAGAAAAAGAAGAAAGGCTCACTACTAGGTGGCTCACTACCAAGATGAAAGATGATAAAAGAAGACCATTACAAAGAGATTCACTATCTCAAGGAAATAGGAGAAATCCACCACTAAAACCTTATTCCATCCACAACCTTTGGCTCACTACCTCCAACAAATTCAAGCATACTAAAAATGTAGATCCTTTTTCTCACTAGATTGGAGTCATAGGCATTGGGATCAAACTGAAATCACCGCACTTAATAAAATTCACATTGTTTGAAAACCTTCTACAGATCCAAACACATCTCCAACAATTTATCTTACTTATATATCATCCACGACCTAAACAATCTCAATTAGGTCAACCTTAATGAAACATATGCACCTAAAATGTGCAACACCAAAATAGGTTGGCACTAAAAATGTCCATGGTGGAAATAAGTGAAGGATGACCACACCAAGAGTTAACTAGGACCCAAATCCATATCACCACACTACACAAAATGTTCACAATCCATGAGGTACCTCCGCAAATAGCGCTAGCACGCTAGGTTGGCCAAATATGAACTAACACTATGAGCGACCATGTACATGCTTCTCTAGGTCATGCAAACCACACAAAAACACTTCATAGAATCCACACAACATATAAAAATATTCCAACATCATTAGAATATTTTGTAACTCTGTCATAACTATCTAAAATTGAGAACACCATTATTCTATGTAACTAAACACACTGCCACAAAACACAACTCACTAACCAACCTTCTAGAATAGCTTAGCATTTGAAACCTGAAGGGAAGGAAGTTACATAAAATATAAGCTTGTTACCAAATATGCAAGACAAGAAACTCTACTGTAGAGAAATGTGGAGCAATCTCATTTCTCCGAGACAACCTTCTACCTATACAATCAAACTGTCAAACACAACTTTCATTGCAAAACAATCCAAAACGTAAAACTCTAGATATAGAACCTTTGAACACATATGAACATCATATCCAAACCACACAAGCATATCTTCAACCATGAAGAAATTAAAAGCACAACATTGAACACACCTTTGTCACACTACACACTCTTTTATTCAAATTTTCTCAAAAGCACTTGGAAACCAATTGAATTTATTACAACTACAACTCTTATCCATCAATAAATTTATGAAAACATTGATGAAAGCACCACAACACCTTCTTATCAAACCACAAAACATCCATCTAGTACAAGCACTTGACAACACCAAACATCTCCATACTATTGACATCAATGACCAACACCAACAACTATTGACATCAATGACAACACCAACAACATACTTGCAACATAACCATCTAGAGAAGTCAAGGTTTGACAGTTTCCCAATCTCTCCAAATTATTTTTATCACAAAATACCTTGGATTTGCATATATCTTTTTATGATAATAAGGGAATGAATCCCAAATCCCATTTTGAGAAGGCCACCTAACAATATGGTCATAAGAGATATAATGTCCCACTAAGATTTTCTAGGATTCATCACTGTAAAGGGCATAAATAATACACTTAGTGCAAAGAGCCAAATATTGATATTGGGTGGATATTGATATTGGTAAATAATGCTACATTAAAATTCATTTCTTTTGAATATATTCATCAAATATCTTAAACTATCAATCCATGAGATTTCTATAAACTAGAAAATGCACCTAATAGTGCTATTATATGGTTGATACACACATATATAAATAGTTCTATTATGCAAGCATTACATGGAATGGATTTAATAAAATAAAATAAAATATGTAATACTTGAACAATAGGGCCATTTATATATAGACATATTAACCATCCAATAACGCAATTAGGTTCTTATACTAGTTTTATTTTGACGAGAACATCGTCAATGTATAGTTTCTTTATTTTTAAATTACTTGTAAAGTTATATATCAATCAATTAAATTTATCAATCAAACTTGTATTCATTTATTTGGGACAATATTATAATTTTTTATTTTGATTATTTTAAAAATAATTTTTTTGATAGATTTATATGATAATAGTAGTGTATTTATGATATGAAACAATAACACCAAAAAATACTTTATCCTTAAAGATTTGTAAATATAAATAGGTACATATATTTGTTTTTACACATTACATAAACTATGGAAAAGATAAACATGAGTACTTCAAAATAGCCCCATCTTGATGATTACACATGGAACATCTAAAACACTCATTCAATAGGTTTTGTGATGCTTATTATTCCTTTCAAATGAATTGTGTTTCTATTTTTATTACTATATAATGGTTTATTGATTTAATATATTTAACAATTTATCTTTTATTTGTAATAGGAAACATTGATCTATATGTATATATAAAAATAACTAGTATTTTTTTTTTATATAGTAATTATGTATTATTACATATTCATGGGTTAAATTTCGCTTAATTTCATTTTTGGGTGATTTGAATCTTGATGAATGAAAAAAATAATGAACACAACATCATCCTCACTAATGATATTCACCTCTTTATATATACCCCCTCCTCATAATATAATAGAGGGAAAACCATTGAATCTATGTAGGCATCTAATTACCTAATATAATTAATTAATAAATAGAGCTAGCTCAAGGTATGTGTGTCATGTGATAGAATATCCATCCACTTAAAAACATTATAATATCATATACCTAGGTATATGCCACCATGTGCTATTTTTTATATTCCAAATTTTTTATATGAAATAATTTTCCAAATTAGCTTAAGGATTTGTATTGGCATATGTCATGATTTATAACCTTTCACTAAGGGATAATTATTTTTAAGTCTTATTAGTCCTAGGGTAGTTCATGTTTTGATACATATTAAGTTTGGAGTTGATGAGGGTGCAACCTGAGACACATAAAATAACCCACAAACAAGAGAATAATTTTATTATTCAGAAAAATGGAGCTTCTTACATGCAGAGGATCTCAAATCTCCAAGTTCTACAACACATGCAAGCTACAGGAAGCTACAAAATAACCCTTTCGCAATATGCGAGCTTGTCCCCCAAGAAGTTACCCAAAAATTAGAAATCCCGCCCATAAATAGAGCTCCTCATTAGTTTAGAGCCAAAACAACATTCAAATTGAGTTTAGGTGGTTTGGCACTGAAAATTTACAACATGAAGTTCAAATTTCAAAAGAGCATTTGCAATGGTATCTTCTAGAAAGTGCGCCAACTTCCTGGGGCCATAACTTTTGATCAAGGGCTCCGATTCACAAACCGTTTGAACTGTTGGAAAGGTCTCGAAGTCAAGAACACACTCAAAATACGCTATGCCAATTTTGGAAAGTTTCAAGGCTGATCCGGGAGCTCTAAGTGCCTCAAATCCCACTCGGAAGATTTTCAGGTGCAAATCTAGGAAACTAAAACTGCAATATCTTTCAACCCAGGAACAAAAAATAAAAACCGTAAATTGGGAATTTCATTATGACGAAAAAGGTATCCAAAAATGTAAAAAACATCTAAAAACCAAGAAACTTGAAATTTAACTATTTTTGGGTGATGCAAGATTGCCCTTACACCACTGGATGCTCCTGCATCAGGAGTTATATTACTTCATTGTTGGTGAATGTAAGCCTTCTACACCAATCTTCTATTGTAAAAGGAGGTATAATTTATTTGATGGTTAAATGGTAGTGTTCATTTTTCAAATAGTTATAGAATTTATTAATATTTAGCTTGGGTATTTTTTTTGTCTGGAGTAATTATACCTTAAATGAGGAATTTCAAAGTTAACTTGCCTTTGGTTGTATCTTTTGTCAAAAAAATCCTAAAATATCTCTAAAGTTCTCTTAACTCACATTGCATGTTCTTGGGGAAAAGTCTTGTAAAGATTTGAGTTTAATGGCTTAGGTCGAGCTTGTCAAGGGTTTCACCACTTTAAGTTTCTTTACATGATATTTTGCAAAATTTTCGCGACCAAGGTTACCGCCAAAGAATCAATGGAGATAATCAAGGAGGGTTATACTATTTTCAATAGTTGTATTCACTACTGTTTTTAGATTCAAGTACCATGGAAGTCCATTGCACAGTAGTTTGGGTGTAGTAGTGTATTCATTATGATGGAGAGGGGGTTTGAAGAAGTTACAAATCCCTTGAAGGTGGTCATCTCCTTCCATGCAAGAACATGCACACAAATTTTAATAAAAGAAGAAAGTTTGTATCTCTTGAAACCCTCTCACTCATAGTCATGAGGGAAGGTCATATACAGTTCTATGAGACTTGCAAAGATAAGATGTGGGTTGCATACCATTCTTAGCATCAACAAAAAGATACATGCACAAACCTGAATTGATATGTAGTAGGATTATTCAAAGCCTGCTACTACTACATCATTGGGACAAGTTTATAATTCCCACTAGTGAACCATGCCTCCAAAGCTCTATTCTGAAAATCCTTTATAGTCTAACCATTTTCTAAGATGTTCTTGAAGCTAACCTTTTTCTTGGATGTAGTTTTGTTAATATTTCTTACTAGGTGAGATGTCTTCCACATCCCCTTTGCAAACTATAATGAAGAAAGAGATAGTCACTCCAAAATAGACAGTGTTTTAGAAACAAAAAAGTATCATGAAAGCCTTATTTATGAATCTTTTATTAGAATTTTTTCCAAGTTTGTCAACAGGCCATTGCTATCCTTAGAAGTCTAGGTCAGATCCATGCTCTCTAGCTAATATATTGTTATTCCTTTTAGATTGAAGGTGTAGACACCACAAAAGAGCTTGATACATTTCATACAACCATATTTGACTAGAATATTAGAGTTAAGATAATTAAAATGCATTGAGGTCTCCTATGCATATAATCACTTCTAATGCTAGTGTTGAGGGTGCTGTTGTAGTGGGAACAACATTGGAATATGCAGTCATCACAAGAGGACCATGTAAATATTGTATTAATCATACATGATAATATTCTTGGGATAGTTCCAATGCCTTGGTTTGATGAAACAAAGTTTGTAGAGATAAAGAAAGCAACCTCTATTGGAATGGGAGGTTGGAGATCAATGCAAAGATACATTGAGGGTATATGAAATTTCTATTTGGTCAGAAAGTAATATTTGTACAATTTCTCAGATGGACTATGAGGTTACAAGTAGTGAAAGATCATATATAAGAAGGGTAGTAAACACCATAAAGGAATGACATAAAAATCATTAGATGACAGTGGAATTGTAAAAAATTCATAGACAGTCATGTAATGAAAGTTTCAAGGGGAAAAAGAGGGTTGTAGATTTTCCTTTTTATCTCCTTTTTCCAAACCAACATAGTGAAGATGAAGGTTCAAAGGATGAATATGCACATTTGAAGTTACAATGATAGACCTTTAAGAAGGAAAGTCAATAATTAGTCATTTTGTTGTGCCAAATGAGTATGATAGTGAGGTGGGTTGTTATGCACTTACAATAGTAAATGAAGAAAGATAATGCATGGTTAGGAATATCTTGTGACAACTTAGCGGTTTAGCGGTTTAGTGATTTAGTGATTGGTCATGCCCACAAAAGGATATGAAAATCACAGTAAAACCTATCTTGAGAATTGGACATTCCAGCAGGTGACCAATATCTCTTTATGGACGTTCATTTACTTGTCAAATCAGGGAATGTATACTTTGAAAGGCACAGCACAATATGTGCACTAAGAACTAGTTTCGATCACAACTTAACAGAAATAAATACTTGGAAATAATTCTATCTATGCTACAGGAAGGCAATGCAAAGTTCTTTTAAATCAACCATGATTTAACGAAAACAGGAATCATAATAGCTACGACTGAGACTCAAACTATGAATTGGCCTTATGCTGCAGGAACATGCATAGGGATGGATTCCCGATGCTGTAGGAGCAATACAAGACTGAGTTTGTACAAAAACTTTAAAGATGAAATCTAACTGATGATCAACAGAAAAAGAATAGCTAACTAACTAACTATAGATACATACTAAGTGGGCCCCCTTAGCAAGCATCTACTAATTACACAAGTGTTGAACTCAGAACTTCATCAAACTCTATTCATAAACTCAGAATGGTATACATTGCTTTGTTGATATGAAAACTAGCAACAAACTCTGTCTCGTGTCATACAGATTCTACTTTTTATTACTATCATATTGACTCTTACATGATATCTGCTATCTCCCTATCACTATGCTTCTATCTAACTTCTAACCATCTTCTTGCTCACTCGTGCAGGAGGAGCACTTATTTAAAATTAGGAGAACAACTAGCTAACTACCCCAACAAAGAAATACGTAGAAGTGAAGTGTATCCCAAAATCAAGGAACATACTTCATAAATGAATTTATCCTTTCAACCCAATCCAGAGAGAATCTAGTGCTCCACTCTTTCCAGATTGACTGTCATTAAAAATCCTTCCCAACAGTTTCAGTCAAAGAGTCTTCGCCAGAGCTTCCTCGAAGTCATGTAGGAAATAGACTTTCCTCCAAGGCCGAGATCGGCTGTGCTTGACTCGATCATACTTTCTTCAACAACCTGCGAAACACAAGGTAACAAATGCGAAAGAAAAGGTGCATGGCACATACACAATATCCATTCATTAATCACATATTTAAATCTATTTCATCATTCAAAAACTACATGCGATATACTAGTCATTTAGGGAGTCAACGTGGTAATAAATGTAGACAAGACAACACAATAGGCTATAGGAACATGAAAGTGTTTTGCTACAAGATATCCCCATAAAAGGTTTCGAAAGAGTTTAAACAACCATGAATAACAAAAGTAAAGGTATTAAAAGTTTATCATAATATCCAAACTATGAGCACATTTTGGGCTCATCATCCGCCCCCTACTTAGCCTAATGCTGGTCCTCCAACATTAACTTTCCTGGTAGTTTCTCTGAAATCAGTGGTTGCAGCATGACTCTGAAATGGAGCTCCAAACCTGTAATAAAATCCTTTGAAAGTTTGCCACTTTGTACCTATGGGCTTTTGAATCATCATTAAGATTTGTAGCCTGGTAAGGATAAAGGGGCCACATTAGCACAGGAGGTCTGAATGTCAATGACAACCATAGTTCAAATCTCTTTTGAAGTCCCAACTGTATATATCTACTTGATCGTTTAAGAGCTGCTGTGAAATTTAGGGGACTATGAGGCTCGGACCTTCTTAGCCCAACAGTTAATCTTTCCCATCTTTTCTCACTTCTGGTGTATGACAGTCTCCAAAATGAATATGACTGTTCCTGAAATTCATCATATACCTATCTTCTGAGATCAAAATATTTTCGTCCTGGTTGTATTATTGTGAATGCCATATGTCAGAGTAAACTAGGTTCTTAACATTGCATGGGGTTTGAAATTTGAGGGCGCAATGGAACAGGCTCATTCCTTTTGGCTTCCTCATATGTTTCCCATTGTCTGCCATAATTTGCTTCATTTTCTGCCCATGACATAAATGATCTCAAATGGATATCGCCAATATACAGAAGGGGGTTCCATTCTGTTTCAAATGGAATTAAAAAGCCATGCAAATAAAATTCACACAGAGAATTTCTTAACCAATTAGGGGCTGCTTGGTATGCATCGTAGAATTCTTTAGTAGTGTGAAGTATAGGATCTTGATTTCTAGAAATTCTCATTAGTTGGAACCATAAGAACTGTTGCTTAAGGCATAGAGCATAAAATCTGGGTGGTGGTCTGCATTCCATAATCTTACCAATTACTTTTAACATTTCATCCATTTTTCCTTGCAACTCAAGAATTTCCTGTTTTTGACTTTTAATTTCCTTTTTCAGTTTCTTCCTTTCTACCTACCATAGACTTTGTTGCATGTCAGTCTGGGCTAGGTGCCAAAAATTTAGGGTTTGCAATGTAACTGGTTCCTAGTTAGCTTTGACATATTCCAGAAACTTAATCAAAAATGTCTTCTTATAAACAATAATGGCTTGACAAGTGGCAGGGGAAAATGTAGCTTCACTGGCCACATCCAATTGATCGGTCTGTTCTTGCTCTTGCTGCAGGATGAATTCTGGTTGTTGCAGTAGAGAAGACTGTGCTTCCTCCAAAATCTACATAGCAACAGCAACCAAGTCATCAAGACTTGGTACCCCTTTTTCATTATGCTCAATTTCCCTTGTCTCAATTTGTTCCTCTTCAAGAATGAATAAACTTTGTGCAACATTCTCAGACACATTCTAAGAAACATCAAATTCAAACTCTATGGACCCTTCTGAAATTACAATAACCTCTGGTTGAGGTGAAGAAGGGGAGGTCTTACATTGTTTCCTTGTGGAAACTCTTCTTGGCACTGGTGCGGCTGTAGGAGGTGTTCTTGTAGCCTTCCTCTTTCTGGTCTGACTAGAGGGTTCTGCCCTGCCAGAGGATGATGGTGAACTAGTAATAGCAATAGGTGTTGTTGTAGGAGAGATAGCTGTAGGGAAAGATGTTGCAGGAGAAGGGCATTGCCTTTTCTGAGAATGAGGGTCAGATTTTGGGGACTCTTCTGCCTTTGTTTTTCCCTTCTCTCTCCTAGTGGCAGACCTAGTTTGTACCCTAGTAGAGGATTCAGGTGTGAGAGCTACAGGACCAAGTGCTACAGGAGTAGATGACCCTTGCCCTGTTCTTCTACTGGTAGATGCAATTTCTTCTTTCTTTTTTCTGAGGCCATGGGGTATGTACCCTAGGGGGTTCTAGAATTTGCAAGCTCTTTTGGGCAACAAATTGTTTCCAGGAAAGAGGTGAGACATCTCTCAAAGAGCATTCAATCAATAATTTGATAAGGCCATGGTGAGCAATTGAATTATCTTTCCCTTGTTGGGTTCCATGGGCACTTTGTTCCAGAAATTTTAACAAGAAATTTGGAACATTTACAACTAACCTATGCCTCATATGAATTAATAATTTGAAATGGTAAGAATGCAGGTAAGAGAAATGGCCTTCACAGGTTAAATACCTGATTATGTAAGCAGCGTATTCTGAATAAGGAGGAGGCAACGATACTCGCTTGCATCCCTACTTGGAGACTTCCAAAGGTACATTAGTGGGTATTGAAAATTTAGCCCTTGCAGAGGCAACATCCGAAGAAAAATTTTCTCCAATGGCTTGAAGCCTGGTTACTTTAGCAATTCTGTCTTCAGTTACAACAACCGTTAGACCCCATATAGTAGCCTCCCCTTCAGAAAAGGTTCTCAAAAATTCGCCAGCAGCCTCCTCATCAAAAGCATTTAAACTCAAGAAGTAGTTTAACCACCCACAGAGGCTGAATGCCTAGACTGTTTGAGGATTTTGCAATAATAACTCATGAGCTACAGGCTCATGTCGCACTAGCTGACCACCCATGTTCACAGGTTTTCCCCAGCTGAATTCAACTCTTTGCTGAAAATTCAAAAATTTCCTCACTGTTTCCCTTTCCAGACAAAAATTTCCTCTATGTTTCCCTTTCTGTTTTGGTTTCTTCTCTGTCATGCCATCACATTTCTCTCTTTTCCAAAAATGAACTTTTTGAACAAACAGTTTTAATTGTAGTTTACAAGAAAAATATGCAATGAAAAAGACATGCGATCATATTTGGAAAGTACCAGAAAAATAATAAAGAAAGGTTATTTGAGCAATTGTGGCAGCGGCGAAAAGACAGGTTTTAAAAGTGGATTACCCCTCCCCCTACTTAGAGTATGACATATGTCCTCACATGTACTAAAGAATAGGAAAAGATCAGGTAATAATGACTGGTACAGTCATAGCAGTAAATAAATAGAATAAAATAAATTAAATATGTGATAACAAAAGATATGGCATACCTTTGATAAATGCATGTACGTGTGAAGAAAGATGATGGCTTCGGCATGAATTGACAGTTGGGAATGATATCATAATTAAGGGTGATGTGGATGAATAAGGTGGATGGGTGACGTGGGCGGTCGAGATGAATGGATGGAATGGATGTAATGGATGGAAGATAAAGAAGTGAGATGTGGCAATAAGTGAAAATGAAGAAAAAGGGGTTTCCTTTAAAAGAAAACCTTTATTATGAGCATGCTTTTCAAAATTATGGTGAAGCTGCAGGAGAAAGGCTAAATCCTTCGGCTGCAGGAAGAGTAGCGGTAGGATACTGAATGAACTGTTGCATGAATTCTTCTTTTGAGACTGGTTTATAGTACAACCGGAGGCGGTGTCCATTAACCAACAGCTTGAATCAAATAGGATCAATTGTAACAAGTTGAACTGTACCATTAGCAAATACATTCTCAATTTCATACAGACCCAACCATCTGGTTTGTAATTTTTTGAGATTGTCCTTATACCGTGAGTCGTAAAGCAGATCCCAATCTCCTACTTTGAATTTTTCCTTAATGTATTTATCATGCCACCTTATTCGCTGATTCTGTATCATCTCAGTGTGCTGCAAGGCATGCTTTCAAAGTTCATCCAGAGCATTGAGCTGCATGATTCTGTCCTTTTGTGCATTTGTTAAATCCATGTCCAGCTCTAGTGCTGTTCGGAGAGTCTTATGTTCAAATTCTATTGGCATCACAACTGTTTTACCATACACCATTTCAAAAGGTGTAAATCCTGTAGCAGTCTTCCAGGTAGTACGGTAGGCCCATATAGCTTCAAGTAACTTGGAAGCCCAGTCCTTCTTATGCAAATCGACAGTTTTAGTAAAAATGGCCTCTATGTCCCTATTGGTGACCTCAACCTGGCCATTGGCCTGGGGGTGATAAGGAGTTGATTTCCTATGCCGTATATTGTATTCATTGACTAAAGTTGTGATAAGTGTAGAAGTAAATTGCGCTCCCTGATCTGTCACTATCTCCCTAGGAACACCAAACCTAGTAAATATTTCCTCATATAGGAATTCAACCACTTTATTATCCCTAGCATGTTTCATAGGTTTAGCTTCTACCCATTTTGTGACATAATCTATGCACACAAGAATGTAGGACTTACCATTGGAAGGTGGGTCAATTGGTCCCACAAAATCTAGTCCCCATTTGTCAAATGATGTAACTACAATTTTTGGAAATAGAGGCATTTCATCAAAGCAAGTTGGTCTTCCCATCCTTTGGCATTTGTCACATCTCCTTGTATACTTGGCTGCATCTCTATGTAAGGTTGGCCAATAGTAACTAGTATTTAAATTTTTCATTATTGTCCTTTTGACAACAAAATGTCCACCATACAGCTCATCATGGCTATTATGCAGTATATCATGAGTGTCCTCCTCTGGTACACATCTCCTCATAACGTGATCTGGTCCTGTATAAAACATGTAATCTGCAATCCAAGAAAAGTTAAAACTTTTCTCTACCAATAATATTTTTTTCCTTAGGAGAGAATTGAGGAGGAGTTCTTCTTGTTGCCAGATAATTTGCTATATCAGCATACCATGGATGAATAACCTTGATTGCAAACATGTGCTCATTAGGAAAGGAGTCTTCAATGAGTGCAAAGTCATCTTTCCTTTGAATTATAGAAAGGAAATCGGCAACTACATTGGCTTTACTTGGCTTGTCCACAATTGTAATGTCAAATTCCTGCATCATCAATAACCACCTTGCCAATCTCCCAGATATTGAGCTTTTTTTCATGAGATACTAGATTACTGCATGATTAGTGTGGACAAATATCTGATAACCAGTGATATAATGCCTGAATTTATTGAGGGCATAGATGATTGCCAACATTTCTTTTTCTATAACAATGTAGTTGAATTCAGCCCCTTGCAAATTTTTGCTTATGTAGTAGAGTGCATGTTTAGTTGATCCATTCTTCTGCCCTAGCACTGCCCTAATTGCATAATCTGAGGCATCAGTATGAATATGAAATGGGAGTGATCAATCAGGTCCTTTCAGAACAGGTGCCTGTGTGAGGGCGACTTTCAAGTTAAGAAATGCTTTTTCACATTCCTCTGTCCAAGAAAACTCTGCATCTTTCTTCAGCAGATTGTATAAGGGACCTGCTATTTGGCTGAAGTCCTTGATGAATCTTCTATAGTATCCTGCATAGCCTAGAAAACTCCGTACCTCCTTCTACTTGGTAGGAGAGGGTAACTTAGAGATGATCTCAATTTTAGCAGGATCAACTTGAATTCCTGCAGCAGAAATATAGTGACTGAGCACTATTCCCTCCTGCATCATCATGAAACATTTTTGACTATTCAACAATAGGTTGTGATCTTCACATCTCTGTAGTACTTTTTCCAAGTTAGCTTGAGCTTCCTCAAATGTTGTACCATAAACAGTAAAGTCATCCATGTATATTTCTATGCAATCATATGAGATGTCCGAGAAGATGCTTATGACTACCCTCTGGAAAGTTGCAGGAGCATTACAGAGACCAAAAGGAAAAATTGAATAGGCAAACATTCCCCAAGGGCATGTAAAAGTAGTCTTTTCTTGATCCTCAGGAGTAATCTTGATCTGATTGTATCCACTGAAGCCATCCAATAATGAGAAGTACTTCTTTCCAGCTAAATTATCTAGAACTTGATCAATAAATGGAAGAGGAAAGTAATCTGTCTTTGTTTCTAAGTTAAGTTCTCTATAATCTACACATACCCTTCATTTTCCTCCTTTCTTAGGAACAATGACCAATGGGGAAACCCATTGACTATCAGAGATTGGGTAGATAAAGTCAACTATCAACATTTTCTGCAATTCTTCTTTAACAATCTCTCTCAAAGCTGGATTGATTCTTCTTTGAGGCTGCTTGACAGGTTTGAAGTCACTGTTAATATATATGCGATGTGTACAGAGTTTTGGGTCGAGGCCCTTCATATCTCCATAGTCCCATGCAAAAGCTGACTTATGACTGGTAAACATTTTGATCATAGATTCTTGTTGCTCACGTTTGAGGTTTTTATTAATGCACAAGGTTTTTCCTGTAGCTACCTCAATTTGGGAGGTTAAGTCTATCATAGATAATTTAGACAGAAATGGCATGTCTACCTCATGGGGTAGTAAGGTGTGCAAGCAATCAGTTGTTGCAGGATAATGAGCTGATGTGGATGGAGAAAGAATAGTCTGCAAGGAACATGGATTTCTCTCATAATGAAAGTATTCAGTACTATAGTTATTCAGCAAGATATTGGATAGTATATCTTCTTCTTCCTACTATGCAATGAAAGGCTCTTTGGTAATCATCATTAAATTGGCCATAGTGTTCACTTCTTCCTCTTCTTCCAGATTTGGCCAAGCAACATCTCCAGACTCAAGTTGGGGCAGTGCTGGAGAATATAGGGTAAGTTTCTTTGTGCTATATCCATCATATATTGTCATGTCACCTGACCTACAACCAATGCAAGCATCAACAGTAGCCAACCAAGGCCTTCCTAGTATAACAGGGTATCCCCCCAATGATGCTTTTGGAGATAAGACTATGAAATCAGCGGGGTATTCCCAGGAATCCAAAGTGACTACTAGGTCTTCGACTACCCCATCAGGTTTGACAGTTGAGCTATCAACAAGCTGTAATATTGTAGGTGTAGTCCTTATTTCTGAAATATTAAGTTTTACAACTAGGTCCTTTGTCATGACATTGATAGCTGCACCAAGATCTACTAAGGCATTCTTAATTTGCAACCCATTAACATTTATCTCCATGATAGGACTTCCTGGATCTAAATATTTTGGGATGCTAAGCTTCTCTAACATTAAGTTAGAGAGTTGGCCTATTACATGGATAGTTTGAGGGTCTTTCTTTTTCCTCCCTGGTTTCTTCAAACATGCCTCCTTGATGGCCTTGCCATAGATAGGTACTTCTTTGATTGCTTGGAACAAATTTTTTTTCACATATATGCTTTAGCTGGTCAAAAATATCAAAGGTGGGTTCCTCTTGTTTCTTCACATTTTCACCTTCCAATCTTTGTGAGAAAGGAGGGGGCACCTTATCAGATGACTTAGGTAATGATGGAATCTGAACTGGCTAATTTGGTTGGGCTTGGTCATTGATATCTTCTTCTTCTTGGCCAATCTCCTCTGGTGGTAACTTTGAGATTATGGGAGGAGATGGTGTGGGAAGCACGGTTCTTGAACGTAAATTAATATTATTCAGGTTAAGAGCATAGGCAGGCTGATGATTAGGATCAACAAAATAAACTTGCTGTTGTTGTGGTTGCTGGTTATTTGGATTAGGTGCTGCCTGAATTGGTAGTTGGGTTGATTTTGGATTATGACCTTAATTAGGTGCAGGAGGTGGCATAATGGATTGCTACTGGGGTTGTTGCAGGAAACTTGCAGTTGGATTTGGCCATTGCTGGCCTCCTCTCCATTGGTTAGGATGCTACCAATTCCCTTGTGGAGGCTGCCACTAATTTTGCTGAGGTGGTTGCCAGTTCCCTTGTGAGGCTTGCCAATGGTTTTGTTGGGTATTTGGCCAAGGGTTATGCCATTGAGGTTGGGAGTATGGCCCATAGTTTAGAGGGTACTAATTTTTCCATTGACTATTATATGAACCAAAATTTTGCAAAGGGTCCTGAGGCATACCTTGTCTTGGGGCCCATGGCCTCCTTTGTGCAACAAAGAAGACTTGATCATCATCACCTTCTATCATCTTAAAATTAGTAGGCAACTGTTTAACCTCCATGTTGGCCACCATCTTGCATCTGCAGTCACGCTTCTTCTGTCTACAATGTGGACAAAACTCACCCAAGATTGCTTTAGCTTCATCATATTTCTTTCAAGCTTGCATAGTGTCCAACTGTGTAGCCATGTTGTTAATGATTTCCTGCTTGAAATCAGACAAAAAATTTGTGATCTCCATCTGGGAAACTCCACTAGAAGAAGATTTACCCACTGTAGCTTGATGACCTCTACCCTTCTTCACATTTTCTTAGGAGTAATTAAGACATATTTTCTTAATATCATCCCAAGGCAGTTGGGTTATATCACCTCCTCCCATCAAGTCTAGAGCATCTATATAGGCATCACTTATCCCTCTTAGAAAAATTAGTTTCTAAGAGTCTTCATTGAGAGTATGGTTTGAGTTCTTTTTCAGAGAAAACAAGAATCTTGAAATATAATCCTCCAAACTTTCATCCTCCTTCTGCTGAATCCTGAATATATCGTCTCCCTTACTGCCACTTTTACAATATTCCTTATATTTCTCAAGGAATTTTGTTTGCATGGTTGCCCAACTATCAACAACACCTCTTCCCAAACTCACGAACCATCTGAGAGCTCCTTCCTTCAAGGTGGAAGGAAACAACTTCAACTTGTGAGCATCTGAAGTATAGTCATAACTGCGACAAAGGATATCAAACTCAAACATGAAAGTTTCAGGGTCCTCCGTAACTAGGCCATAGAACTTGGGAAGTAGTGAAGAAGGAATATTTTTAAGATTGTCAGTATCTCACTAGAGAAAAATGGGAAACTCAAAAGCATGAGGTGGATTAGGTGGATTATTTGCCATATTGGCTTGCTGGAATATCAGAGCAAATTGATTTTCCTCAGGTTCTTCATTGGCTAGGTCAAATGGCAGTTCAACAAACATGTTTTCAGGGAGAAACCTTCCCAACATGTCTTTTCTTCTATGCATGCAATAGAAGGAATGGTGATTTGAAGGATTTTGAAATTTTTTGATTAACAAACTAAACTAATGCTAAAAATGAATTTTGAAAAATTCTTAGCTTGACACCATCCCCGACAATGACACCAAAAATGGTCGCGCTCACAAAAGGATATGAAAATCACAATAAAACCTATCCTAGGAATTGGACATTCTAGCAGGTGACCAATATCTCTTTATGGATGTTCATTTACTTGTTAAACTAGGGAACGTATACTTTGAATGGCGCAACACAATATGTGCACTAAGAACTAGTTTCGGTCACAACTTAATAGAAATAAATAATTGGAAAGAATTCTATCTATGCTATAGGAAGGCAATACAAACTTCTTTTAACTCAACCATGATTTAACCGAAACAGGAATCATAACAGCTACGACTGAGACTCAAACTATGAACTGAACTTATGCTATAGGAACAGGCACAGGGATGGATTCCTGATGCTGCAGGAACAATACAAGACTGAGTTTGTACGAAAATTTTTAAAGATGAAATCTAACTGATGATCAACAAAAAAAGAACAGCTAACTAACTAATTACAGATACTTACTAAGTGGGCCCCCTTAGCAAGCATCTACTAATTATGCAAGTGTTGAACTCAGAACTTCATCAAACTTTATTCATAAACTCAGAATGGTATACATCGCTTTGTTGATATGAAAACTAGCAACAAACTCTGTCTCGTGTCATACTGATTCTACTTTTTATTACTATCATACTGAATCTTACATGATATCTGCTATCTCCCTATCACTATGCTTCTATCTAACTTTTAACCATCTTCTTGCTCACTTGCGCAAGAGGAGCACTTATTTAAAATTAGGAGAACAACTAGCTAACTACCCCAACAAAGAAAGACATGGAAGTAAAGTGCATCCCAAAATCAAGGAACAAACTTCATAAACGAATTTATCCGTTCAACCCGATCCAAAGAGAATCTAGCGCTCCACTCTTTCCAGATTGACTATCATTAAAGATCCTTCCCAATGGTTTCGGTCAAAGAGTCTTCGCCAGAGCTTCCTCAAAGTCATGCAGGAAATAGACTTTATTGCAATGCCGAGATCGGCTGCGCTTGACTCGATCATAATTTCTTCAACAACTTGCGAAACACAAGGTAACAGATGCGAAAGAAAAGGCGCATGGTACATACACAATATCCATTCATTAATCACATATTTAAATCTATTTCATCATTCAAAAACTACATGCGATATACCAGTCATTTAGGGAGTCAACGGGGTAATAAATGTAGACAAGACAACATAATAGGCTGCAGGAACATGAAAGTGTTTTGCTACAGGATATCCCCATAAAAGGTTTCAAAAGAGTTTAAACAATCATGAATAAAAAAAGTAAAGGTATTAAAAGTTCATCATAATATCCAAACTATGAGCACATTTTAGGCTCATCAGTGCTCATGAACCACAAATATTATTCAAAACCCTGATTAGGAACAATCATACCTTGAATAGGATAGCCTTGAACTATTAAGGGAAATAGAAGTAAATGAAGTTCATAGATGATTATAGTGAGACAAAAAAAACAAAAGGATAGTCCTTTATAAGACAAGGGACAACCATTTCAAGAATTATCATGGAATGAGAAGACAATCCTTATATTTGTATACATGAAATTCCTTTTAATATGGGTTAAAGAAGGACAACAACACATGAAACAAGGAATGATGAAGACATTACAAGTGATGAAGATCTTAAAATACATGTTAGATACTTCACAGTCAAGAAGACAACATATCTTTTAAATAGTAAAAATTGTTATGATGATCTTATGCATGAGGACAGTCATATAAATGAATGTACTGGAATTTTAAAGGGTGGTTAAAAGAAGGAAAATCATAACTTATCTTGCAAATTTGTCATAATTTCATCAAAGGACAAAAAATTTAAAGAAAGGTTATTCATCACAAAGGGACATAGATAATGAAATTTCATGGATAAGGACAACCAAAACCTAAATTTTAAGAAGAAAATCATATAGACACCACATAAAAAGATCCACTGTGGCATGATTAGATCATTCTTGAAGAATACAATGACAATATTATTAAGCATGACAATCAAAAAGTTTAAAATTCAGAGCATATGTAATCATAGGGGGCAATCACACAAAATTCAGTAGGAAGAAATATATATGGCAGTGGAAAAGTTAGGCTTTATAGAGGACAAGAGCATGACAATCATAATTTATAGGAACTCACTAAGACACAGATAGTCATTTATGAAGAACATTGTCACCTTATTTTTAAGAGCACAATTGACATGGACAATCCTTAGCAAAAAGTGATAAGACAATCTTTACCTACTTCAAGGCACCTTAAGGATGAAAGATGAAAGGACATAGAAGAGACTTAGAAAGTGAATACCATGTCACCCATAAGGAAGGATGAATAGTGAATGAATAAATGACAATGCTTTTAGGTATGATAAAGGAAAGTGGATATGTATACCAAATTTTTCAAGGGACGGTCACTTCAAAACCTTTGAAGTTTGATATGAAATTAAAGAATAAATAAGGATAGTCATTAATGAAGAAAGGCAGAGTCATCACACAATGCCAAAAAGGAAGAGATTTCTATGAGGATAGTCCCTATGATTATAAGAGTATAATGGACTATGAATGTAGGCAGTGAGATCATATGGGGGTAGACATGATGAAGACCATGAAGGACAATCTGTATAATTATTGAAGAATGTGTATTGACAACCATGAGCAAGTGTCAAGGCAAGAAAGGGAATTTTTTTGAAGAGATACTAAAATAAGAATAGTTATGTAATTAAGAAACAATGATGAAATGGTCATGATGAATGAAAGGAAAATGCTCATAAATCAACCAATGCTCATGAATGAAGGACACTTGTTATATATCATAGGACAATCCTTAGTAATAAATGATAGTGATGACTCCATAAAATAAGATGGGAGTCATAATCATTATGATAGTGCACTATGAGTATGAAAGGGAAATTTAATCAACAAATATGAGGGATAGTCATACTTCATGAGTATGACCAAGGGTGTTTATGCCAAGTGACAAAGGGCAGAGTTCCATTATTTCAATAGAATTTGGATAGTCAAGAGTCTTCAAGAAAGGTGCTGGTAGTCCAAGAAGGTCTAGATGCATCGACAACGATCTCGAGAGTCAATAAGGATAGTCTTAGAGAGTTAAGATGATAGTTTGGATATTTTTGCAAAGAGAAAAAAGGCATAATAAAGGTAGAAATCCTTAAGTTCCAAGGAGTTAAGAACTCAAAAAAATGATAACTATATGAAGGTTCCTAAGCACAATAATTTTAAAATTGAAGGAGCTTGAAACATATAATATTAAAGATGCCTTTGATAAGTGGTGATAGTCATATGTTAAACCAAAAGGTGAAGATGAACAAGGAAAGTGAAATTAGGTTTCAAACTTGAAGACAAAATTAGGACAACCATGACATCCTTTGGGTATTTGAGAATATGTCTAAATTTTTTAGCCTATGATGATCAAAGGACACAATGAGTTATCGAAGCAATAGAATGAGATTTAAAAAACATGCATTGGTTATAAACCTTTGAGTTATCCTACGCCTTGGTTGTCTTTAACCACTTCATTATCTTCAAGTAGCTTTTCCAAACGACATATAATCATGCAAAGGTTTTCAAAAGTTAAGTGACCTAAATATTCAGTTTTGAGTTACTTACTAGTTTGGGAGCTAATAAGAAGCCTACATGGGTACAACTAGAGTTAAGAGGAGTTTGAAGACAAAAAAATGCAACTTGAGGTACTTTTGGGTCCTAAAATAGAGGATTTTTTTCCTTATGTACACTCAACAATCTATAGTTCTATGCATATTGATTGAAGACATCAATTCCAATCAATTTCATGCATATTTGTGAAAATCAGCTCAAGTTCAGTTGGGGACACACTTCAAGGAGCATGCAAAGGATCCAAGAGGTCAAATTCAAAGTGAAATCACTCAGCTCATCATGGAAAATCAACATCTTCCATGAGGCTCAAGTTCAGTTAAGTTGGAGGTGGCTTTCCATAAAGCCAATCATTCAACTCTTTTCAGAGTTAGTTCTTTCCTTTCTTCTTTTTTCCTTATGTAAAAGAAAGAGATTGTAACTCATCTTTGAGAGATATTTCATTTACAAAAGCTATTATGTATTTTCAAGTATTTTTTTTCAAATTTGTATTAGCGGAAACTCTCAATATTTCAATAAAAGCAACATATTTTCCTTCTCCAAATTTGTATTGAGTGTCTTTATAGATGGTTTGATCTATTTTCTTGTGATTTTCAATGCAAAACTCCTTGAATTATGTCTCATTACAAAACATTTTATACTAGAATAAGCAAAAATCATGCAGGTCATAGATTGTGTTATTTATTTCAGCTGTTATACTTGTGAAAACTTTCAATTTTCTTTAAACAACCTGAAATACAACCTTCTTATGAAACACTGTTGTGTGGGCTTATGAAAATTGAGTTATGCATAAAGTAAAAATAATTTTTTGAGAGAAGTTGTGAGTTGAAACAGCAGGTATAAGTCTCAATTTTTTGGTGCATCACCTCCTAGGGTTAGTATTTTCAGTTTTTGTTTTCTTCTATCCATTTTACTGATCAAGGAAATATTTTTTATAGGAGGTCCATCAAGGGAAACAACCCTATCTAGAGGTTGATCTTCTCCATAAGTGACCCACAACTTGAAGATGATCTCATGTTTCATAGGATAGCTAAGTCTTACACTTAGCTGAGGTGCAATCTTAGTGACAATAGTTTTTGGCATGCTCGATGGGATAGTTTGAACTTCCATCTAGTTTAAATATTTTCCTTTTATTACTAATATTTGGTGTGTTTATCAATAATATCTACCTTTAGAGGAAATATATTCATAAACCTAACAAATCAAAGATTCAATCTACTAGTCTCAAGTGCACGAAATGATGGTATGTTTAATTTATGAAGAAAATAAGTTGTTTTGCTTTCATTTCAAAGAATTTCTAAGTAGATTTCCAAGTTTTGAATGATTTAACTTGTCAAATTTTCATGGAAAATATCTTTCCACCTCCATTTCATGATAGTGCTACTCATAAACTTCCCTAGTAGCCGTATCAAATTGAACATGCAACTAGTTTTATGCCAAATCCATTTGCTATACAAATAAACCAACATGTTCAATATGCTTTCCACCCACCCACCCCTGCTCAATCTTCTTGGAAGCCTACATATACTCAAAATCAATCCCAAGAAAACCATTTTTTTCCAAACAACATAGCTATTCTCCCAATCAGTCCCAAAATGTAGATAACATGAGTATTAGGGATATAATGTTGGACTTTTAGAAGTAGATGAATAAGATTAAAGTAGATCAAGAGTCTCACATGTAGTAGGAGGAGTTGGATTACTCAGCTTACCAATACCAACAAGAGGAGAAGATACAAAGAAAGCAATATTAATAGTCTCTTGCAAGAGAGTGTGCTACTAAGAAAGAGAACATGAGGTTATTTCTTGCCAAAGTACAAATGTCAGAGGCCCAATCAACTTATTAAATTTTGGATTAGCCTACAAAAGAAGAGCTTCCTAGGTATGAAATTTTGAGCTTCAAGCAAGGTAAGCCTTCTAATTCTTCAAATAAGTCTCATGAGCTTGAAATTCCAAGTTTTAGGAGTCTCCATCTTTTGCAAGACCTTGAACCTATTATACCTCAAGAGTAGCCATATCCAAAGTTTATACAATCTCAAGAAAATAAAAAAGACTAGCATAATCAAACCATTCACCTTTACAAAGATGGACCCATTGTTTATCAAGAAAACTGGTTTATTGAGCATAAAGGAGAAGTGTTTGGAGAGAAATTGAAAGAGTTTTGGGCTATTAATATACTTGCACATGATGAACAAGATGGAAAATCATACCTATTATAAGAGATGAATGAGTATGATCAACTAGGGCAACAGTTTGAAGAGCTTGAAAGAGGTAATACAAACCAAGATTTTATAGTCTTATTTGATGAAATTCCTTCTTTCATTGTGTAGGGTGAAGAAAGTATACAAAATTCAATATTATCACAAGTTTTGGAGCAACTGAAAGATGAGAATGAGCATGAGGAGAGGTTGGTCCACAAGGTCAAAATCAATCCTCTCTTACAAAGAAATGTAAAGAAGAGGTTGAAGAAGACCTATTTTGGAATGATCTTGAGGTATTTTTTCAAACTTAGATGTTAAGCCAACACATTAAGAAGGGGAAAATAAAGAGTAGTAGTAGTATAGTGCAAATATTCCCATATTATCTTCTAAATCAGTCACAAGAAATAGTCTTCATAGGTCAACAAGATGATGAGACAACAATGCACAATCATGAGACTGACAGGGAGAGCTCAAAGTTTATCCTTTCAAGAGGATGTCCTATCAAAGATCTAGCTAAGATGGAGTCCAACAAAATACCACAAGTCATGCTTTCACCCAAGCATGAATTTGTAACTAAAGAAGGATGCATTCATATTATCTACGCACTTCAAAAAAATAACATGTATGATCAACATGAAGAGGTAAATGGATTTTTTTCATTCTCCAAGAGTTGTAAAATTTGATAATTTTATTTTCATTTCTCTACCTCCTCTCGGCTACTCATAAGCATGCGAAACATTGCAAATTGATGAGAAAAGGAAGATACTTTAGGGAACCAGTTAATGGATTTTTTTGAACACTACAACTGCTAGTTAGTGTAGATTAGGGTAGGTTTTCTTTTAGGTTAATAATTGCTAATGTACAATGCTTTAGTTTTTCATTTTGTCCAATGTTGAGGCACAATTAGTTTTCTGTTCTTGAGATGATTGCATCTCCTTGTCAAGGTTTAGTTTTTAGTTTACCTTACACTAAGTGACCCTATTACCCAATGGATATGAAATGCTACTGGTCCTATGAGTTTTAGTAGGCAAAACACCCTCGGAGGTCGCTAAGAATGATGTCCATTTTTCAAATAGTAATTAGTATTTATTAATATTTGGATTGTGTAGTTTTTTATCTTGAGTAATTATCCCTTAAAAGAGGCATTTCAAAGTTAACTTTCCTTTGGTTGTATCTTTTGTCAAAAAAGTTCCTAAAATATCTCTAAAGTTCTCTTAACTCACATTGCATGTCTTGGGGGAAAAGTCTTGTAAAGATTTGATTTTCATGGCTTAGGTCAAGCTTGTCAAGGGTTTCACCACTTTAAGTGTCTTTACATGATATTTTTCAAAATTTTCATGATGGAAAAAGTTACTGTCAAATCATCAATGAAGATCATCAAGGAGGCTTATGCTATTTTCAATAGTTGTATTCACTATTGTTTTTAGATTCTAGTACCATGAAAGTCCATTACAAAGTATTTTGGATGTAGAAGTGTATTTATTATGTTGGAGAGGGAGTTTTAAGAAGTTTTAGAGCCCCTGAAGGTTATCATCTCCTTCCATGCAAGAACATGCACACAAATTTCAATAAAAGAAGTAGGTTTGTATCTCTTGAAACCCTCTCACTCATAGTCATGAGGGAAGGTCATATATGGTGTGTTGAAATGATGGTCTTACCTTGTTTAAAGAGATACTTGTGAAGTTATATGAGCCTTGAAAAGATAATATGTGGGTTACATACAATTCTTAGCATCAGTGCAAATATACATGCATAGGTGTTGATATGTTGCAAGATTATTTAGAGCATGCTATTGTTGCATCATTGGGACAAGTTTATAAAGCTCACCAATGAACCATACCTCCAAAGCTCTATTATGAAAACCCTATATAGTCTAACCATTTTATAAGATGTTCTTGAAACTAACCTTTTTCCTGGATACAATTGTGTTAATATTTATTTCCAGGTGAGATGTCTTCCACATCACCTTTCCAAACTATAATGAAGAAAGAGAGTCACTCCAAAATAGATAGTGTTGTAGAAACAAAAAGGAATCATGAGAGCCTTATTGATGAATATTTTATTAGAATTTTTTCCATGTTTTTCAAAAGGCCATTGCTATCCTTAGATTTCCACATTTGGATCAATGCTCTAGAGCTAATATATTATTATACTTTTAGATTGAAGGTGTAGAAACCACAAAAGGGCTTGATACATTTCCTATAGCTATCATTGACTAAAATATTGAAGTTTAGATAAATTAGAATGCATTGAGGTCTCTTGTGGATATAATCACTTCCAATGTTGGTGTTGAGGGTGTTGTTATAGTGGGAAAAAAACTGGAATATGTAGTCATCACAAGAGGACCATGTAAATATAGTATTAATTAGAGATGAAAACAAAATTGGGATAATTCCAATGCTTGGGTTTGATGAATAAAAGTTTTCAGAGATAAAGAAATCATCCTCTATTGGAATGGGAGGTTGGAGATCAATGCACAAATACAATGGGGGTATATGAAATTTTTGTTTGGTTAGAAAGTAATATAAGCAAAATTTTGTTGATGAACTATGAGGTCACAAGTAGTGAAAGATTATATACAAGAAGAATGGTAGTGAGCACCATAAAGGAATGAAAAAAATATTTAGACATGATAGAGGAATTGCTAAAACTTCATAGATAGTCATGCAATGGAAGTTTCAAGGGGACAAAGAGGGTTGTAGATTTTCCTTTTTATCTCCTTTTTCCAAACCAACATAGTCTAGATGAATGTTCAAAGGATGAATATGCAAATTTGAAGTTGCAATGGTAGACCTTTAAGAAGGATAGTAAATACTTATTTTGTTGTGCCAAATGAGTATGACAGTAGGTGGGTTATTATGCACTTGTGAGAGTCAACGAAGAAAGACAATGCATGGGTAGGAATATCTTGTGATAACTTACACACTTATTAAGTTGGGACTATCTGCAAGAATAGTAAACTTCAAGATTGTATAGGACAAGAAGATTACAAAGGGAAATAGTTAGGGTTTCATAAAGGGTCACAAGGGTGCAAACATTTAGAAGATAGTCATAACATAAAGGCATGAAAAGAGCCTACACCAAGATTGAACATATTAATAGTGATTTATTAGACTTGAGTTGTCATCAAAACTTATTTAGTATTTAGTTACATTAGTCAAAGCATTGATTTCCTGGATTGGTGTGAGGTTGAGATAAACATTAATCAATTTTTAAGGGATTTTTTGAGGGGAAAAACACTTGATATTACATTTATTATATTCAAGGTTTTGGAACAAGGTATCTTATGATATTAGTATAGTTTCTACTAAAGAGCCATTTCAATGTCTTATTAATTAGGGGATGATTCTTGGAGAGGTTGAGTATACAAAATTTGTAGACCCAAGATAGATGAAGGATTTATGAATATAAAATGATGGCATCAAGAAGTTATAATAGTGATAGATGTAAGGTTACCTTTGAAGGAAATTTCCAAGAGAGTTCTTAAAGGAAAACACAAGATAGATACTAATGACCAAATGATATTCAAATTTTAACAAAGAGAAGATAATGATCTTCATGATAGGTGAAGGAAATTCTCTTGATAATAGGAAATCCATCAAATAAGGAACAATAATAGGTGCTCATGAAAGAATGGAATAATAGTGCTCATGAGGACTAACTATCAAGTCATAATTTGCATGGCTTATAATAATGACTTAAGAATAGATTTGATCATGAACTACATATATTAGTCAAAACCATGATTAGGGACAATCATACCTTGAATAGGATAGCCTTGAAATATAAATGAAAAAAGAAGTAAATGAAGTTCATGATAGATGATTAAGGTGAGGCAACAAAGAAAAAGGACAATCCGTTATAAGATAAGGGACAACCATTTCAAGAATTATCATGAAATGAGAAGATAGTTTTCATATTTGTATGCATGACTATCCTTTAAATATGGTTTAAAGAAGGAAAACACTACATGAAATAAAGAATTATGAAGAGATTACAAGTGATGAAGATGTTAAAATACTTGTTGAAGACCTCACAATCAAGAAGATAGAGTGTCTTAACAATTCAAATTATTGTGATGATCTTATGCATGAGGATAGTCATATAAATGAATGTAATGGAATTTTAAAGGGCGGCTAAAATAAGGACAATAATAACTTATCTTATAATTTTTTCATCATTTCATCAAAGGACAACAAATTTAAAGAAATATTATTCATCACAGAGGGACAAAGATAATGGAATTTCATGAATATGGAGGACTGTCAAAACCTCAAATTCAAGAAGATAACCATATAGACACCACATAAAAATATCCACTATGGCATGATTAGAGCATCCTTTGAAGAATACAATGATAATATTAAAAAGGACAACCAAAAAGTTAAAAATTCAAATCATACAAAATCATAGGGGACAATCACACACAATTTAGTAGGAATAAATATATATGGTAGTGGAAATGTTAGGTTTGGTAGAGGACAAGAGCATGGTAAGTCACTAAGACAAAGATAGTCATATATGAAGAACAAAGTCACCTTTTTATGAAGACCACACTTGACATGGAAAATCCTAAGAAAAAGGTGATAGGACAATCTTTACCTACTTCAAGGCACCTTGAGGATGAAAGATGAAAGGAAAGAGAAGAGACTTAGAAAGTGTTAGTCATGTCACCCATAAGGAAGGATGAACAATGAATGAATATATGATAATATTTTTAGGTATGAAAAAGCAAGTGAAGGTGTGTACCAAAGTTTCCAAGGGAAAGCCACTTAAAAACCTTTTAATTTTGATATGAAATTCAAGAATAAATGAGGATAGTCATTGATGAAGAAGGGAAAGGTCATCACAAAATGTCAAAAAGGTATATCTTTCTATGAGGATAACCCCTGTGCTTATAATGCTATAATAATGGACTGCAAATGTAGGAAGTGAGATCATATGGGGGTAGATATGAAGAATATCATTAAGGAAAGTCCATATACTTATTGAAGAATGTGTATTGATATTCATGAGAAAGTGTCAAGGCAAGAAATGGTATAATTTTGAAGAGATACCAAACTAAGGACAACCATGCCATTAAGAAAAAAATGATGAAGATATCAGGATAAATCAAAGGAAAATACTCATAAATCAACCAATGCTCATGAATGAAGGATAGTTGTTAGTAACCAAAGGACAATCCTTAGCAATAGAGGAAAGTCATGAATCCATGAAATAGGATGAGTAATAGTAATTATGGAAGTCCACTATGAGTATGAAAGGGAAGTTTCATCAAAAAATATGAGGGACAGTCATACTTCATGAGTGTGACCAAGAGTTGTTATACCAAGTGACAAAGGGTGGAGTTCCATTATTTCAATAGAAATTGATTTACCAACGTTTCCAAGGGATAGCCACTTTAAAACCTTTTAATTTTGATATGAAATTCAAGAATAAATGAGGATAGTCATTGATGAAGAAGGGTAGGGTCATCACACAATGCCAAAAAGGTAGATCTTTCTATGGGGACAACCCCTATGCTTATAATGCTATAATGGATTGTGAATGTAGGCAGTGAGATCATATGGGGGAAAACATGATGAAGGTCATGAAGGAAAGCCCATATACTTATTAAAGAATGTGTATTGATAGTCATGAGAAAGTGTCAAGGAAAAAAATGGTAGAATTTTGAAGAGATACCAAACTAAGGACAATCACGCCATTAAGAAAAAATGATGAAGTTCTTAGGATGAATAAATGGACAATAATCATAAATCAACAAATGCTCATGAATGAAGGATAGTTTTTAGCAATCAAAGGATAATCCTTAGCAATAGAGGATAGTCATGACTCCATGAAATAAGATGAGAGTCACAATCATTATGGTAGTCCATTATGAGAATGAAAGGGAAGTTTCATCAATAAATATGATGGACATTCATACTTCATGAGTATGACCAAGGGTTTTTATGCCAAGTGACAAAGGGAAGAGTTCCATTATTTCAATAGAAGTTGGATAGTCAAGAGTCTTTAGGAAAGGTGCTAGTAGTCCAAGAAGGTAGATGCAAAGGAAGTGATCTTAAGAGTCAATAAGGACAGTCTTAGAGAGTTAAGATGATAGTTTGAATTTTTTTGCAAAGAGAACAAAGCCATAACATAGGTAGCAACACTTAAGCATCAAGGAGTTAAGAACTCAAACAAAATGACAATCATATGTGTTGAATAGTCTGGATAAATTAGAGGGGCAGTGAATTAGTTATCCAACAATACTTTTCTTTACTTTAATTAATCCAAAGTAGACTTATACCAACTAGAAATTAATCAAACAAATATGAGCATGAATGCACACAACACCAACCACAATGAACATCAGACCCAAAAGATAGGTCACACAAAAATAT
>VDFB02330184.1:0-10208 GCA_007258455.2 Sequoia sempervirens
AGCTCATTGGTCATAGTCTTGCATTGTTTATACAAGTTATGAACAGATCATATGCTTGCAATTTGATTTTCTGCCAGAATAAGTTTCCCACTTTTCTTTCATTTGACTCCGCATACCCAATAAGGCACCGGTCTTTGCAATTTCATTATTTGAATTCATTCAATCTCTTTTTATTAGTTAATTGAGCATTCTAGGATTAGATTAGAAGATAGCTATCAAGTTTGGTTTCATTTGTTCACTATTATCTGCCATTGTGGACAAAGCGTTTCAGAAAGATAATCACAAGTTAAGTTTGCACTATTCAGAAAGGTACAGCCGCCTAGGTTTAGCAGCACCTAAAGAGTAGAAGGTTGAGTTCTCTTGGCCTTGTCTGTTACCCTAAAGCGTATCAAGAGATTGGTAGCCTCTCAAGGCATTCAACCTGCGTTTTTGAGAGCTAACACTAGGTACAGTAAGTAAATGAAAAAAATGAAACACTCAAAGCATCAGGTTAGTCCTTTCAATCCATTCTTGACTGGATGAAGGCTCAAACACAAAAATGCACTCAAAAGTTGTTGAATTCCAATCACACAAAAATGCTCTCCAAGTCTCAATTCATGAAAATGAACTTCCAACCCAGGTATTAGGGTTTGGATGACCTTATATACCTTTCTCCCATGTGCTAGGAGCCTTGGGTCGGACTTAGAACAATATTAATGCTATTTTTCAACTTTTAGGCCAAATTGCCAAGGCAACATTGCCAAAATGCTCAAATTGCCAAGATTTGTCTAGGAACTCATAAAGTTCAAGACTCTAAGCCAAACCTACCCTAACAAACTCTCAAAAACAACCTAGGGACTTTATATCATAGTCCTTATTCCCTTGGTGGTTGGCTAGAACCACCTACAAGCCAGAAATCACTAAGATCTTCCAAAAGACCTTAAGGTGCTCTTGCACCAATTTGGAGGATGAAACTTGTTTGGATTTGTGAGGGAAATTTCATAGAAAGGTTGCATCTATACGCCAAGCATAGTGGATTTCAGCATCCCAATATTTTTATAAAAAAAATTATTGTAATCTTGGTTATGAGCAAACAATTGAAGCAAAAAAATTGTAATCATCAAGTGAGTTATTTGAATTAAATACTCTATTCCAACCAACTGATATGTGTAGATCTATTTATCATATGTGAATGTTTTAGATCTAAATATCTTGTTTAAATGTTTTGGCTGATTTTCATTGAATTATTCCAAATCTAAGAAATTTGTATGAATAATTTAGTTAAGGATCGTTGCATTTATCATTGAGCCTATGGTCAAATGTTCTCATCCTATGACATAAGTCTTGAATTTCTTTAATCAGTTCTGAAAAGTCACGACCTCTTGATTGGGAAGGCTGTAACTCCCCCATTCATTCAGACAACCAGATGTATTTTTGTTGACAATATCAAATAAAACCTCCAGCCAGGGTTTGCTAGTGTAGGGAGAAGCAATGCATGAAATTTTCTTTTTGATTTGGACTAAATGTGATTAGGACAGGCCCTGACAGGGTTGTATCAAAGCCCAAGAGAGAGATATGTTGAGGAAGAAAATAGAGAAATTATAGTGAAAATGTGCATTAGCATATCTCATTTTATTTATAGAAGAAAGTACAGTGCACAACAATCAAGCAAAAGCTAAAATCCATCTATGAAATAAATTACTCACTATCAAAACTAACCTTCAAATTAAAGAAGAATTTAAGAAGCTATATTTTCATATAACTTCTTCAAATGTATTTAAATTATTGTATAAGGAACATAAAATATTAGAGATGCACTTTTCAAGCAATGTTGTTTTCCTATCGGTTTATGTAAAACATAATTATTGTGGGGATTCTACTTAAGATTCAATTAATCAAGGAAATCAGAAATGTTTTGGAGTTTTGTTCTACCAATGCAATTATTTTCTATACTAGCCATTATGGAGAAGTGGTTTATACAAATAATTGAATCTTCTAGTCAACAAATGGTCACAACATCTTGGTATGGAATGATTAAAATATGGAACATTGATGAAGGCAGAGGTAGTTGGGCAACAACTTTGGGCTCATCTAAGAAGACACAAAGTGCCAGTAAGTATATGAAGAATGGTCATATGATATATTATTAGTATTCATATGAGAGTTTAGCCATATTAATTTTTTGAAAAAGGTGAATTTATGTTATATAAAAAAATTGATGGTTACAAATGGACCACCAAATTTACTAAGGCATGGGAAAGTTGACAAAGAAGAAACTCAGATGGTGTAGGGTTAATCATATGAGTATCTAGTTGTTACTTATGCAATGTGAAATAATGCTTTGAGTTTGAAAGATGTGCAATGCAATGTAATCAGCAATATGAATATAAACTACATAATATTTAACCATTCTTTTTATGCTATTGTACATTGATATTTAACCATTGCTTCAAAGAGTTTAATCATGCACATGAGGAGGAAACTAAATTTCGATTGTCAACTTCTATATATATATCAAATTATCCAATAATCAAGTGTATGTCCATATACAAAAATGGCATCAACACCAACTCAAACAAAGTTTTACAATATGTGGCATATGCCATCTCATTATCTATTCAAAATTTACATGCCAAAATGTCTATCTCATCCTAAACTACTGGTGGATCATCAAAATGGAGCCTCTTTGTAGCACTCATTGGCTCTGAAGGTAGCTGCACAAGAAAAATTCAAACCACAATTGACATTAGTTATACTATATGATTTAAAATTGAATAATTAACACATAAAAATCAATACACGATGAATTATAATTGAACTCTAAAATTGAAATCTTTGATTACACGAAACATCGTCTCTTTGAAGATTCGAGTCTAGAATAACACCTAAAAAGAACTAACCAAAGGCTCCAACTTTGTAGCGTCAATCTATATATGTGAGGAACAAAAACATGAAATTGATCAAGTTAGCATAGAGGTATTCGACAAGAACATATTTACCAAGCACAAAATAAAATACTATACCTCTTTGGGTTGATCTTTGTATCTCCTTTGAGTGTCTCAACACCTCACTCCTTGAGGTTTCAAGCATACCTCCTTCGATTCAAATACCTACTGCCCAGTTGTTCCGTGGCGCTTATCAACGATGTATGGCTACTGGCTGCACGTACATAAAAAATGACAGAAAATTGCCTTGAGAGCTTTGAAATCTATGTCAGTAATGTAATCAATAAAGATCTTTTCAAATTTTGCAATTCAATCAAATTTGAGGTTCAATTACCGCTTTCCCTTATCCATTGCCTCCATAGTCTACGGAGAATGCTTTTCTTCGCACTAAGGTGCTGCTATAACCAAAAGTAAAGATCAAGCTTATATAATTTGTATACCATTTTCTGTTACGATGACCAATTCAAATGACAAAGCAAATATAAAGTAAAAAATGTGTAAATGGTGAGTGAGAAAATACATCTTTTATTGTTATTGATATTAGAGGCCAAATGAAATGGCCCACTAAGGGTGCCTCCGTCCGCACATTGGCCGAGCTCTCTCAGGGCATTAGCTTTAAATGAACCATGTAAAATAAATATTGAGCGCGATGCTACTATCTCTTATTATTCATTTAAAAAAAAGTAAAGGATTTATGAATTTACACCTTAAGTACGTGTGTGAACTACTCCAATGTCCACCTCTCTGAGGGAGAGGGACTCTGTAGGGTGTGTTCCACTCCCCTACGTGTGATATGCTATAATCTCCACATCTTGGATGTCATAATCAAAAGTGTCTAACAGCTGCTTAGGGGGCTGTACAATAGGACCCAAACATATTTTTTGGCACGTATTGCAAATATATGGCACACAAATATGTGGACCCGAGGAGGATGATGTAGCAGCATTAGATCCATCGCCAAGATCACCAGACTGTGGCTGAGCTACTGAAGAAGCATGGGAAACCAAAAGACCACTCAAAGAGTGAATGGCCTGGATGGTTTGTGTGGCTACATCCTCCATAATATCTGGATGTTGTACTGGAGGTGGCAGAGGAAGGGGAGGATGGGGAACATGTGGGTGCCTAACTACTCTAGCTTCCCTTGGCCTATCTTGAGGCATACCTCTACCAACGCCCTGGAAGGGTTTATGTCAAAGTAATTGACATGATGATGCTGCTAAAAGCTTCATCTATATAATTTTTAATAAAGTAAGGTGATTATTGTTGGGTGGTTTATCAAAAACCATACACCAACGATCTAAAGAAGTTATCTACTATGCTATGGGTGCACCATTTTTATAGAGTTTGACTTACGTTAACATTAATTGGCAAACCGGTCTTTGGGGTTAATAAATAAAAGAGGCTATTTGGGCTTTTGTTATTTGGAGATCTTTCACATCATCATAAGACATTACATGCACATGCAACCTCATGGTTTCTTGCCTTTAGAAGGAATGAAATGCACATTATGTTGGTGGAGGGTTTCCATTTTGTATTATTCGTCTCAATGTGGTTGCGACATCTGTGAGATAATCGAGGAGAACTTGTGCTCCAATTTCCTTGAATTAGCTGTTCAATTGATGGTTGTGGAGGTGGTGGAGCGGTAGGAACTTCGCATTTTGATTCTCCGGCTAGTGGATTTTTCATTTTCAAGCGGTGGAATTTGTGCATTTTCATTCTCCAACCCGACCACTATGCGATTAAAGTTAAAAAAATAATGTCTAAAGTAGACAATATAAATGAAACACTATTGCAAATCAAAATCCATTAAAACATTTATTTTGAACTCAATTTGACTTTCCGTAAAGAATTCAATCAAAACCTATTTTGAAAAATCCACAAAAACATTCATTTTTTTATCAAATTCCATTCTCAATTCAATTTTTTCATAAAAATTCAATCGAAAACCCTATTGTGAAAAAAAATCCACAAAAACATTCATTTTTTTATCAAAATCTATTCTAAACTCAAAATTTTCACAAAAACTCAATCAAAAACCCTATTTTTAAAAAAAATCAACAAAAACCATATGAAATTATTCAAATCTAAATCAAAATTGAATCAAATCAAATGAAAATAAAAAAACTTACCTTTCCAAATTGAATTTAGCCTATATAGGATATCCGTTACGCGAAGAATGGATGCACTGTGTGCCTGCGAGTTCTTCTCAGCCGAATGACTTCAAAAAAGCGACAAAATTTTTTAATATATACTTTTTACAAATCAGATATCCGATTTGGATCGGATATCTGATTTGTAAAAGTAGCTTTGGTGTTTGGTATGGTGACACCCGAGCCTCAAAAAGTCAACATGTTCTTTTCACGTTTTCTCGGTCGATGAAAGACGTGTTTTTTTCCTCATTGCCACTTTTTGGCCCACCATTAACCTGCACATACCCATCTAGATATTCAATAGTTAAGAATCATGTTGAATTGAAATCATCACATAACCAATAAATGAATAAGGAAGTTTATTTTCATTTAAGTTTCACCACAAAAAATGAAATCTTAATTGTGCATCATAAAACCCTAAATATCAAACTCTTATATAGGTTTGGATGATTCACAAAGATCTTGAAATATTGATTTATTTATCATAAGATTTCAAATAAGAGATGATCACTTTAGTGGTATTAAGTTCATATTTCTATATGGGTAGTACATTGTTATATAAGAATTTTACTCTTTTATAAGGACTTGAATTTGAAATAAGAGTTAGTGCATTACATTTTTTAGTTTTTTTAATCTATTTTGAGTGATTTTGATGAGGGTGCTAACTCGAGAAATAGAATATCACACACAAAAACCAGAGAATATTATTTTATTTGGAATAATGAAATGCTTACATGTTGAGGATCCCAAATCCTTGAGTTCTACAGTACATGACAGTTACAAAAAATTACAGAAGTTCCCTTTTCTCAGTATGTGCTCTTCCCCAAAAAGCTACCCAAAAATTAGAAACTAGCCCATAAATAGCTCCTTTTCGATTTGGAGCCAATTTTTTTTTCAAATTATGAGTTTTAATGGTTTGGTGCCGAAAAGTACAATTTGAAATTCAAATTTTAAAAACACATTTGAAAATTAGCACATTTTTTAAAATGCACCAACTTTCGGGAGCCATAACTTTTGATCCGAGACTTCATTTGACGAATTGTCTAAACCATTGGAAAGTTCTGAGAGTGAAGAACACACTAAGAACTGCTCTGTTAGTTCTGACAATTTTTGGGCCTGTATGGGACTGTTTAGTGCCTCAAAATGGACTCAGAAGATTTTTCAAGGAAAAAAGTAGAAACTGAAACTTGAATAACTTTCAAACTGGGAATGATCTTGACCTGATTATTTCTCCAAAGTGATTTTTTTTTGTCTTGAAGCTTCCCTTAATTTTTTTCCTCCTCACGCTTACAAATTCACACCTACTAAAAATAACAATTGAGCAGAAAAAGCAGAAAAGCAGTTTTGAAAGTTGGGAATTCTTATTCCACAAAAAGGGTATCCAGGAATGCAAAAGCATCTACAAAAAGCTAAAAGAAAGTAAAGATACTTTTGGGTGATGCAGGATTTCCCTTACACCATTGGATGCTCCTACATCAGATTTTAATATTCTTGAACTATTTTTTTCAAAATAAACATCTAGATTTATTTAACATAAGTTATATTATGGGCCCATAACCTACAGGTCCTTGGATCAACATCTTAAAATTGAAAAAAATGAAACTATATTTGGAATGAGTTGGTGGGAATAACATAATGTTTTTATAAGATATGAAACCAAATAAAATCTTTTAGGGTCAAACATGGGGGCATGTTAAAAATTTATAGGGGAGAGACAACCTCTAACAAAATTAAAATTTCAAATTTATACTAGTTCATTTTCTATATATCTATGCAATCTAATAATATCAAATATCAATAAGTGTCCAAACCTAGTGGTATATTTATGGAATGACATAATATGTCCTCTCCTTCTATATCATTAGGTTTTATGAGGATATGCCTAATAAATGGGTCATGTTCCACTTTAATTTGATGTTTACAACATAATTATTAGTATGGGGGTATCCTCATTGTTATAGCTAAAATTTCTTCCAAAAAATTAATTATAAAAATATTCATCCTAGAAGTAAATTGAAATTTAATTTAGTTTCTTAAAGATTAAGCCTAGTATTTATTTTTGTATGAAGAACTCTTTAGGTGGTAATAATTTACTATTATTCTATTACTGTTTAAGATGCATTATAGGATTATTTCTACCATATTTGTTTTAATATACTTTGTTATTGGACTTAATGAACCCAATAAAATTCTACATATGTCTTATAAAGTATTGTATAGAAATGATATCCTTAGGATATTATATCATACCTTTAAGTACCCATGAGTCTACAACATTATATTGATATCAATAAACCAATTTACATTGGAACCCTTATTGGATTCTAAAACTTGCCCCATTTTTTTTTTAGTATTGTTGAAATAATATATTTTATGGGTAATTGCGTACTAACATTCATTTAATTATATTTGGTAGAAAAAAAGAGGACATGTTGGTGTAATTAATTATTTAATTGCACTTTATTAAGTTTACTTAGGTAATAATTAGTTTGTTTAATTATTAAGTAAGCTTTATTTAGTTGAGCTATTTTTTTAGTTCAAAATTAGGTTTAGGGTTATGCCTACATTTCTTTTATAAAGCAATTCATCTCTTGTAATTCCACAATTCTTGAATATTATTCATTTGCACATCTTCATGCAAATTGCTCTGCTTTTTCTATTTTTCTCTTGTGGAAGGCATTTTTTGGTTTGCATTTCAGATCTTGGTTTCTAACATGGTATTAGAGCCTTGATTTGTAGCCCCTTCTAAGCTTTTGGAGTTACTTCATTATGGGGGGGCTATGTGGTCTTTTTATTCCTCTCTTTTAGGGGGGTTCATTCATGTATCTTCGTGATGCATGGTGTCCTTGGCGGGTCTTATGGAGTCCTCCATCTTTTATCACTTATTTGTTTTTGCATCCTATTTTGGGGAGGAGTTTTGTCCACGTGGTTTTCTCCTTTACTTGCGTTCGGTTTGGCCAGTTGCTTCCACCACGATTCAGTTTCGATTATTCAAACGCCTCAACGCCGGCCTCGCTACGCCGCTTCGGTTGCTCACTGGAGTCGGATTTTACGCGCCAACTGGATTGCCGTCATTCACCGATTTATAAATAGTTTACTTCCATTCAGTAGCTTTAAGATTAGGCTTCTGGTTCCAGAGTCGGTTTGGGTTTCGCTGAAATAAACTCACTCCATTCCATTTCCATTCCACACCACTACTTCCACCACTTTTCACTGACCAGTCCCGTTCCCACTTGGAGCCACTCCACCCCGGTATGGGGATGTATGTGGTTATCATCTTGCAATATATTTTGAGTTTATCCATAGGTGACTTTATAGCATGTTTTATGCATGCCATCCATTAATCATGTTCTATGTATTAATATGATATACTCAATAAATTTATATTGAAGAAGAATAGAACATTTTATTTTATAGTAAGAGTTTACATGATGGAATATTTAGTATATAAACTTGCATTAGCTCTTTATAATGCTTTGTGAAAATTTTAATTCATAGTTTTAACCATGTTATTTATTAGCAAGGTATTTATTTGATCTAATTTTTAATTGAAAGAATTGATAAGATTTAGAAATTGTGAAATAAAATTATAGGTGAAATTAAAGTGAAATATATTTATTATCATATTGATAGGTGAAACTAAAGTGAAATATATTTATTATGATATTGATAGTGTTACATCTACACTTATTTAACTAATTATTTTTGGTGAGTTACGATGTAGATTCAACTTAAGCTACAACTAAATTATGGGGGGAGAAATGTTATGGAGCTTTTCCTCAAAGTGAAAATAAAGTTATGAAAGCGTTAAAGGGAAATAGAAAAATAAAGGTCAATATGCTTCTTAGGTTTAAATGAATATTAATGAAGAATATTTAAGAAAAATCTTTTAAATTTAAGGTTGAAATAATTATATTTATTGAATAATAATTAAAGGAAACCTTTGTGAAAGGGTGTGATGGTTTGGAAACCAACCCTTAGGGATTACATAAATCATTTATGTGAGACTTGGAAAGGGACATGGAGAATACTAAAGGAAGAAGAAAGAAAATTGGTGGCTATGAGCATTGGAGAAGGGGCACATAGTGTGTGTCCAACTCAAGGGTTTTTTTGAGTAGGAACACCTTATTGTGCAAGTAGGCACATACTTTGTTTTTACACAAGCCCTCCAAAGTGTTCCATAGTGAGAACCAATACCACTGGCATCTTCCAAGGGTGAGAATGGATTTTCCAAGTATTGTGATTTAGATAAGTATTGAAAACCATTGATGCTATCTTATATTTAGAATATTATATATATGATGTTAATATAATTAAATTATATGGATGGATTATTTAGTCTATCATGTTAATTATTTATATTGGAATTCTTATGAAATTATCACATGTTTCCTTTTACATTGGTTATTCACATCTATTTTAATAATATTACAGCTTGTAAATTATCTTAATTCTAATATTCAATCTATTAAATATGCTACTAATACTTTAATAACTTTGGGTAAAAGTTGCATTATAATATGCATAATCATCCTAAAAAGAAACTTCTGTAATTAATTTTTTTTGACTCTAATCTCAAATCTTGTAGAACCAACAAATGTCATATATTTCATTACTAAGGATCTTTTTAATGAGTCTATTTTCCTTTATCTTTCTATAGATATGTAGTGGATTGACCTAAGGGAGAAGTAGTGAATTAAGTTCTAGGGGAATGTGGTGAAGAAGGCACTAATGGAGCTAAGATAATAGGATAATTAAGAATGGAAATTTTTGGTTATGATGATGTTAGTTAATATAGTGGAAGTGGATGTAATAGAAAATGACGAGGTAAAACCTTAGGTTAAGAAGGGGATAAGGAAAAATAATAATTTATTGTACGAGAATTATAATTTCTCTTTTCTAGTTGACATTGTAGCACTAGAACTTGATTTTCTACCTCTTTCTTGACATCTTGGATTTATAGACTTTGAATCTCTTGATGATAGTGTTGTTAATTGAATTGGTGGATTATACCTTTTTTATTTTATTTTCTACAATATTTGTACTAATTTTAGTATATAACTTAGGATTTTCTTTATTAAAAACCTTGCTTTATGTATTTCCTTTAACACATTTGAAAGTATAACCTATTCAA
>VDFB02330186.1:0-40629 GCA_007258455.2 Sequoia sempervirens
TATGGTTGAGGTAATTAGATGGATGTTGGTGTATTTTTTTCCTTTCTTATTATTTCTAGTGTTATATGTGTGATAAACTATGTGATAACTTGGTTGCTACAACACATGATTATTGGTGAGTTGTTTCAAAAGGTTTAGGATATGGCCATGAGGCTTAGGAGGTCCTATAATAAGAGGTTATTTAGGAGGTCCAATACTTGGAGTTTTAGGAGGTCCAATAATTAAAGGAGATCTAAATTTTAATTTTCCATTCATAACATCAATGAATTTAACTATTTGTTGATGATCTTCTCTCAATGAGGGATCTAATGATAATTTAGCATCTTCATTTATGTAATCCACCTTACTATCCTTTGAAATAAATATATCAATGCTTTAATCCTATTATGTCACAATATCTTCCCAAGTGGGAGAGTAATTGGGAGAGAAATAAACAATATTCTCATGATGCTCAATGATTGGATCTTCTAGCATAAAGATACCTTCTTCACAAGTAGGCGAGATATCAGGAAAAGAGAAGACATGATTATCATAATTTTTCAGTGATTCCATTCTCTTGCACCAATATACTCTTACAAGTAAGAGAGATAGTGGGAGAGGGATCAATGAGAAATAATAACAGAGGAGAGATAAACTCATTTTCACATGCTTGTAACAAAAATTATTTCAATTACTTAACAAGATCTAATGATAGAACATGAATTATGGCAACACAATATTTTTGCAATGAAAAAATTATGTTATGCCCTATGGATCAAATTAAGGATGTACAACAAAATCTAACACTTCTTGGAATATAATGCCAAAACAAGAACCAGATAGTGACTCATGATAGTGACAAAGATGTGCATAACAAATTTCACCCTAAAGTAGCTAGGATAGGGTGTAAGGATTCCCTAGTCTAATTATTTAATTCTAAAAATTCAAAATCTAGAAATCATTGATAGTGTATGAGGTTCTTCTATTTCAGAGGCTCGGGTCGAAGTCAATAGATAACTAGAAATGCACCAAAACCTAATTTCGCTTTATGAATCACATACATGTATGTAATTTTAGATATTTTTAGAGAAACTGCATATGTGCAAATGATAATTTCCAAAAAATAAATGGTTTTATTGACCAATTTTTCCAAAAAATATAGAAAATCAATCCTCTTTGATCTCTTGAAATGAAAATAATATGTAATTTTGACACTTTTTTGATGTTTTTCGACTGCAATATGCATGCATAATGAAACAATAATTTTGCAATCAATTTTCTCAGTAAAAATAATTCAAATTTAAGTCATAGAAAAGGACAATTAGATCTGAAAATTTAATAATTTTTTCAAAAATAGTTTTCAATTTTTATAATGAAAAACTAATAAAAATTGATAGTGTTTTTAAAATAAATGCAAATTATCAAGAAGATTTTTAAATAAACTAGGTTTGAAATTTAATTTTGAAATTTTATGCACTGATAAATAAAAAAAATTGTAAGTTTAAGGTACATTAAGTTCACCAAAATGTTTACTTGGAAAAGTGAAACACTAGGGCTTAACTAGTATTAGTCATATTTCCTTAACATAACACTAGAATTAAGATTGGAAAGGGTGTGAGATCAACCTACAACCTAAAAGGTGAGTCAATAAACCTTGGAAATAATATTTTTTGGAGGTTTGGAAATGTATTTTGATGAAATGAAATGATGCAATTAATTAACTATGAGAATGTAGTATTCTATCACGAATTATGGCAAAGTGGAAACTGATAGTTAAATTTAAATACTATAAAAGTAGAAGGAAGAAACTAATATAACTGAGGTTTAAATTTGAGTTAATTTTGGTTGGACTAGGGCACAAGGATGCCCTAATCTAGGTGTCTAAAACTAAAATATAATTTTTTAGTCCTTGGATCCTTGGTTTGTGTCTTCTTCCTTTGAGATCTAGTTGTTGGATCTTCATTTGTTATTGAGATAATGAAGTTTCTATATCTTTTCAAGTTAAAGGGTTTGAATGCATTAATGAGTGACTTCTCTTCAAATATTGTTCCAATCCTCCTCATATAGGGGCACATTCAATAGGAGAGGAAGGGTTTCACCATATAGGGGTTTGCCTCAGTCAGACCTTGTGTCGGTGTTTCCACTTCCAAAGTGGTAAAATTGATGATAACAAGAGATTTTTGTATAGATGGATAGAGGATAAATGATAAATTAATGATGAATCAATAACTCACTACAACTCACCACTCAAATTTAATATCCTTGAAGGACTAAATTCATGCATACCTCATCAAGTCTTGATAGTAATTTGGCTTAAATACCTACAACTGTTAGTCAGGTAAAAGTACAAAGCTATGTCACACTTTATAAAGGAAACGACCAACACTGACCCAACTTTTAAACTTGAATCACTAAAAAGTGGCATATATGTTTTGAATTTTGAAATGATGTAAACTAATAAAATATGTATTTTTTACTATACTTATGTTTATATTGTAAAAAATAAAAGTAAAAAAATTTAAACTAGTTTTTAATAAATTAACACTATAATTTGGTTGTTGATATAATGCTAAAAAATGAAGCTACATGTCAAACTTTTTATAGTAAAATTTTTTTTTCTTTCAATTTTTTTGTGTATTTATAACTTGAAACTTTAGTGCATGGATTTTTTTTTTTTCCAATTTTGATAAATATATATTTTTAAATAAATATTAAAATGTGCATGTATCAAAAAATAACTATTTGCATTGGACATCAACTTTCATATTAAATATTTATCTAAAATGGAAAAAAAATTATACCATCTTGATATAGATTCTTATATCTAGTGCACCATATTTTTTTCTTTTTTTTTAATAAGTTTTAGTATTTTTCCTAGGCATGGTAATCGACCTAATTTTTTTGCTAATAACCTACTTTTAATAAAAGAAATATATAAAAATAATAATTAAACTATTAAAATAAATGTTTTTGAAAACTACACTTATAAATCTACAAAAACATATTTTTATATTTTGAAAAAAATATTATTTACATGAGTAGTAGTTATTGAAACTTATGTTTTTCAAATAATTTTGTTTTTTTGGGTAAATTGTCCTAAAAGTGGTGCTCCATATATTTTTAGCCAACAATTTTGGTTGGAAAAGTTGTGGAAGTATGTAACTTAGCTAGAATGAATCTTACTAGATCATATGTTTGTCCAAAATTATTTTTTAGTTATAAATACTTAAATTTAGTTGTGTTGATTAGTTGGCAAAAAGTGTGACACAACTTTGTGCTTTTACCCAGTCCTCACACAAAATATGTATGCAGAATCATGAACAAACTCACATAAAACTTGACATGATGTTTTTTGAATGAAATGCTACAATAATTCTACAAGATCTTGCTCTTGGATGATTTTTAATTGAATCTTGAATTATAATAATTTGTCCTCACAATTGCTTGATCCTTGTTCCTTGTTATTTATTGTCCCTTATTGTCCCTTTAAAATTTTGAAAATACTTACTGTTTATATGTAATTTCTCTAATTTACTAAAAATTAAATATCAATGCCTAATAATTTATGATGCTATAATAAGAGAGAAAAAAAACAAAAAAAATAAAAATATGAAACTTTCAAAGGTTACAATTTACAATGCTACAATCAAAGAGCACAAACACACCAAGAACATAGTAACAAATGTTTGATAAAAAATTGAGCCAAAATCAGCTAGTCAAGGGTGCAAGGACACCCTAGACTGGCAATTTTTTTTGCTAAATTTAAACTTTCAATGTCTCTAATATTGTTTAATAGTTATGTTGTATGATAGTGCAGGTCTAACAGTGAATAATTTTCTAGAATTTGCCTAATTTATAATTATGCAATGCAAAATGCAAGTATGCAAGAAATTTTAAAGATGTTAAAATAATAAAATAGCATTCCAAATTTAATTTTCAATTCTAAATTATGGTAATTTATTGATCCTAATTTGAAAATTTTGAAAATGAAGATATTGATGTCTTTTTGCAACAAAACAATACACTTTTTCACCTTTTTGACTATATGGAAAATACCAAAATGAATGCAATAAAAACTTTTAGATTTGATTTTAGATTTAATATGACCTAATGCAGGTTTATAAATGCAATTAAGATGCAGATCTGACCTAATGTGGATGAAATTAATTCTATTAGAACTTTGAATGCAATATGATACACAATTTTTTGTTTTTTAATGCTTTTTTCGTATAATAATGGATACCTAAATGATAAATGCAAGCCAATACCAGATTAATTTTAGATCTAAGATGATATGATTTAGATATTAGAAGGCATAGAATGTAAAAATAGTCAAGTTCACCAAAATGGCTTCTAGGAAAAAGTGAACCTAGTGTTTCACTACGATTAGCTACCTTTCACCTACAAAACATTAGAATTTAGACTGGGCAAAGGCATGAGATTGACTGGCTACCTTAAGGATGAGTCAATAAATCCTATATCCAAATTCTTTGGGGGTTGGAAATGGATTTTTGATGAAAATGCAATGATGCAAGTAGTTAACTAGGAGAATGCATAATTATGATATGAATACAGAAAAACTAGAGACTGGTAACCAAAATTAAAGATAAAAAATGAATAGAGCATATATTGATGCACCTATTATTTAAATTTGAGCCTAATCTAGGAGGAAAAGGGTGCAAAGGGTTCCCTAGACTGAGTATTTGAAAAAAAAACTAACTTCACAATTCTTAGATCCTTGGTTTGTAGCTTCTTGCTTTCAAGTCTCGTTGGCATATCTTCATTTGTTATTGAGATAATGGAGTTTTTGTATCTTGTCAAGTTGTAGGGACTGAATGAATAAATGAGTAAATTATCTTCAATCTCTTTCCAATCCTCTTTAGATCTATAACATGCACACACAAAGGGAGAGGAAGGTTTGTGTCATATAGGGGCTTGCCTTAATCAAACCTCATGTTGGTATTTCTACCTCCATAATGACAAAATTGATGATAAAGAGAGCTTAGTTGAGTGATAGATGCTAAATTCTAAATGAATAATGAATCAACAAGTCACTACAACTCACCACCAAAATTTGGCCTCCTTTATGGGCTAAAGTCATGCTTATCACCTTTAAGGATTAATTATAGTTTGGTTTGATTTTACTTGAAGACCTACAAACATTAATACACACAAACAAAGTGCATGCATAAATATGAATAAAATCACATAAAAGTTAACATGATGCTTACATGACAATGTACTACAATATTTCTAAAAATTCTACTATTGACTACTCTTCAAGTATAATAGTTTCTTGTGAATTTCCTTATGATTACCTATTAATTAAAATTATGAAAATAATATGTATTTATATACAATTAATATAAATTCCTAAAAATTAAATCCTGATAGCTGAAAATTAGGATTTGAATTTTAAATAATAAATTATTGACATAGACATATTTCAATTTGGGGCCATTTTAAGAGGACAAGGGTGCAAGGTTCCCTAGTCTAGATCCCACTTTTTTCGAGATCCAAAGAGTTGTGGGAAAAATATTAAATGTATACATGTGTCTTGCATGTTTTAGTTTTAGATAGATGATAAAATACATAATAGAATGCATAATTTAGTAAATTAGGAGCATAGTTAGGTCCAAGCACATGCAAGGGAGAAAAATATAGTGTGAAATTGTCAAGGGTGATAATTGATGATGCTACATGTTAGTGTATTCTACTCTAGTTAGGCTAACTTAAGCATAGTTAGGTGTTAGAGTTGACCCTTGACTCATTTCCCATGAGGTTTCAAGGATGTTGAGGTATCCTGAGAGGTGTCCAAACCCTCTCGACACCTCTCCCTTGCATTGAGGAGAGAAGCTCACCAATAATGTAGGAGGAGTCCTCTCCTCAATCCATGGCATGTGTTTGCTCAGAAAAATTGTGACACTATTATGGATCAAAAATTTTCTCAAAGATTTGTTGCCCACCTTTTCTATTGCTAAATCTACCTTCTACAATTTATCTCTACATCAAGAGATTTGAACCCACATTTTTTTTTGTTGCTAAGGCACAAATTTCAGTTTGGGAGGCATATTCTTCACTTAGCCTGTACATTTTTCTATTGAATCTCTATTTCACTGGTGGCCAGTGAATGTGGAAGACCCCTATGGTGTTTTGACTAGCACTGGATGGATTCTTTCATGTTGTTAGATTGGCAATAGGAGGTGTGATTTGTTGTTTTTTAAAGCTACAACCAATCCAATCATTGTGAGGAGGTGAGAAGAAACACCAAGGCATTCACATTGGGATAGAGCTCCTATTTGCATGGGATCATTTTGAGGTCGATTTTACTTGGGCAAGATTCATTGTGCAGATTTGGTGACTTGATTCATCACTATAGAGTCCACTGTGCAGGACTGAGGAGACTTCCACCACAATTGGCAGTCTTTCATCTCATTCCAAATAGCCGAGAGAAGCCCAAAATTTGAGTGTGTATATATGAAGTTGCAACCTCACAATCTACCAATTGACTTCAATGTGCCAATCACCCAAATCTACATCTATTCATGGTTTGAAGGCCTCTTCTCACAATTTTTTCCAGACACCATCCCACCTTTTCTTTTTTCTTTTGTAAAGAAAACAAAATTTTGTACTAACCATTATAGTAGTTGTTTTGATCAACCACAACTATTTGTAAAATGAGGAATTTTGTGTTTAAAAGGGGTATTTACCAATTTGGGAAAAAATGTATGTGGAGGTTGATGATGTGAATTTCATAGTCACTATTAAATTGTAACATATAAATTTATCATATAAAGTTAGCCTCTAATGCTAACATATAAAGATGTCATATAAAGTTACACATTGTTTTTTCCTGTCAAAGACGAAGGGTGAGGCTTAGATTGGCAGGAGGCCAATTCCCCCTTACAATCAAACCCTTTGTAATCTACACTTCACTCCAATTTCAAAAAGTGGTTGGAAGGGCATATTCACCTCTTCAATAGGTTTATTTTTTGCTTTTCAAGTGCAATTAATTATATTAGGCCTTTTTTGCAGGAAATTAACTATTTAATAACTGTAGACACATAAAAATGGTCTTGACTTGCAAACCATATTTTATACGATGACCATGCTTCTTACTCACATAATTCAATTACTTAATCATGTCCTAATGTCATAATTATTCCTCCATGATTATTTAAATAAATAAATTGCATTTATTTATTTAGATACGTCACTAATTATTCCTTATGCCTTCTAATAATTCTCCATTTAACCATTTATCCTTCAATCAAATAAATTTATTTATTTAGCCCACTTTCCATCCCACCAAAACAAATAATTAAAATAATTATAAATATCAAGTCTTTTGTCTCATTCCCACTTATGAATTAAATCATTATTTAATTCATGAGTCAACATTCTCCATAAATTAAATAATTTATATTATTCCATCTACCTATTATTCTCCACCTTTGATTTGATTATCTCCAATTAAATCCCAACCCTTCATTTAAAGGCTTGCCCTAACTTTGACCTAATGTTGCCCTAACCCTAATCATCCTTATCACATTGAATCCTAGCCATTGATCTTAGGGCTTCACCAACTTTTAATCCTGTCCGTCCATTCACCATTTGGAATTCTTTAAAAGGCCCTCTCTCAAGTCATTTTGACACACACAAGTTATTTTCAGTATGCTTGAGAGCTTCTTGAGTGCTTGAGCATACACATTTCTTCAATATTTTGCTTGGCTTTCTCATAGGTTATAGTTGCACTTCAAATTTGAGGGCAATTATATCATTTTAGCAAGATGGAGAAGACCAATGGAGGTGAATCAATGGAGGCTTGAAGACTAGGTTTGAATGTCCACGATTCGGGATTTGCAAGGTCAACTATCGCTTGTCAAAGACGGGAGACTCAAAACTACTAATCGCATTTTTGTAGGGCTCTCACTTCAATTGTGCTTTACCTTGAGTGCCTCTTTCACATAGAAGATTTATTGGGCCTAAAAAGAACTTGCATGTTTGAGTTGACATCATAAGCTTGGATTACAATGAACAAAGTGTTTGATGTGTTTGCCTCACACTTCAATTTGGCTATTAAAATGAACAAATGCTTTCAACTTGTGTAACCTTTGATTCACTAATAGGAGTATCCTCTCCCCTTGCGCACTTGTGCGATCCTGGGTGCAAGAGAAACTATTATTGACTCTAGGAAATTGGGCCTTCCTTGGTGGGAAAAAGTACTCACCCCAAGGCGACTCAGACTGGCAACGGAGCTCTTTGGCCAAGCTACCCCCGACCGGTATACAAATGTGAATCCTAAGGGAAAGCCTAGGATTACGATTGCGGATATGTCATATGGACAGAGTAGTACTCCCATAAACCATGTTGAGCGTAACCTCTTCAGGCTGGAGTGCCACCTAATCGGTGATTAATCTCTTGCCCCATGTATGGCCACTCGAACGGGGGTCCCGAACTAAATACTCTTTGTGTAGTAGCCAAAAACCTTCTATCCGCTAGCGCAACAACGGTCGTTGTGAAGGCATCCACATCTTCACAGTCTTTAGTAGAGGTGATCAGCGTGCCATGGGAGTTTTATGGGCGCTGGAAGCTTGGTTGGCCTGAGAAGAGAGTGCACTGTAAGGGGGAGCCCGTGCAGCCAAGCTTTTGGATTCACACGCTAAGGATATGTGGCTGGGGAAACCCACGTGGAATCTAGCAGATATTGTCCTGGCCTAACCATAGGATTGTGCTTGTCTTCCTTGTGATTGATTACACATTCAAAACATCGTGTTCGCTAAGTGTTTTCTGGATTCTCACATAGTATACACAACAATCCCAAATCCGAAAGTGAAACAATCAACTTTAGACAATTCAAACTCTTCATCAAAACATCACAAAATTGAATTCAAGTCCAACAATTTTGCCTACTATCAAACATCTTTTCTCGAAGTCTTTGTCAGAAACCAGAACTGAAATTGCTCAAAATTTTCATCATTCAACCATTAGCTTGCATTTTTACTTTAGGTTCATCCTTGTTAATTTTAGTTGCATAATCATCCTTTCTTACATAGACTTGTCATTAGGTTTTCATCTTTGCAGACTTTGGATTAGGCCACCTCATCACACTTTGCAAAATCATTGCCTTCAAGAGTAGGTTATCTTGGGACTTAGTCAACAATCTCATTTTCAGTCATTGTCCTTTTTTGTGAGAATTTCCAACTCAACAGTCTAGTTGGGAAAACTCACTAGTCATTTTGACCTTGTCACTTAGTCCCTTTAACAAGTCCTTTGATAACCAAAGTTAAGACATAGATTAAGCTTAGAGTGGTTAGGAAACCTTTCTCCACATTGCATTCATCTTAGTCCATACTTTGCATATTTTGTGCCTAAAAATCCAAAAAAAAATCAAAAAAATAGTGTTCACCCTAGTCCTCATTTTGCACCTTCACCTTGCATTAGTCACCTTTTTAGTCAACATTATCATCTTAGTCCTCATTTTACACCTAGTCAATTCTATCACCTTGCATTAATCAACATTGTCATCATAGCCATCATTGTCACCTCGACATTTGACATATTTCTTGGGCAACTTTGTCATCTTGCATCAATCATTTCCTTAGGAATACATTGTAATCACCTTGCATTGTCATCCTTTATCACAAAAACACCAAAAACATAGACTATTTGTCATCTTCATTTGAGCAATTCTCTTTTATGGTCGAAATTAGGCTTCAAAGAAAGAAAAGACAAATGGCAAACTTTGGACAAGACTTCAGCACCAACATCCACACCAACACTTATGACATGAACCAAGACATGAATTTTAATGATCCGTTCACCAACATGAACATACCATCTTCCATGAACCTTCCAACATCCTCTCGAAATCCATTCGAACCATTCATACAAAGAGACCACACTAGACAAGTATTAACTAAGGATCTAGATGCTGCAGCCCAAAATCCTGACATAGCTTCATTTGTAGAGGACTTGGTCTTGAATGATGCTGACAGATACCTTGCTATGCTTTTAGACCAAGGGGCAAAACTACCAAGAGGCTTTGACATCAATACCATAAGACCTTCATCTCCAGACAACACAACACAAAACTTGACACCTCAACAAAACACGAACAATGCCTCCGACAATAACATTGTTGTCACCACACCAATTGCTACAAGCACCATCAATGTTACATCTAGTGGCACCATAAGTCAAAACACCTCCAACTCAGTCAATGCAACATCTATTGGAGGAACACCCACCATGTCACAAGCAATATCACAATCCATGCCCGCAATGTCAATAACATCTTCACAAATAGTTGGAACTACCCTTGGATCTACAATAATGGGGGCAAGTTCCTCAAACCCCATATTTGGAACTTCATCTATGACCATAGGGACATCATCATCAAATCCTTATGTTGGAACCTCATTTAACCCCTTTGGAGGAACTAAACGACGTATTCTTATTAGAGGTCCCCAACCAAACGTTAACACATCGTCACAATTAAACATCAATGCCTCACAAGGACAAAATACCAACATCCCGCAGGGACAATTCCAAGGACAAAATACCAACATCCCGCATGGACAATTCCAAGGAAAAAATACCAACATCCTGCATGGACAATTCCAAGGACAAAATACCAACATCCCACATGGACAATTCTTCCAATATGGACAAGGCACTCAAATGAAACAACAAATGAATACCTTTGGACAGCAGAATAGTCAAGGTTACCAGATCCCCCAAATATCGACAAATATGGCTGGATCACACATCCCCACATACTCATCACAAATTCACACGCAACAACACATTCCTCATCAAAATTGGCAATACCAACAATTGCCAAACCAAAACATATCGTACATTCCACAACAACACATGTCACATTCAAACTCGAACATGCTATCACAATCAATGGGGACTCAAGGGATACCCATCACTCCCATGTGTGATGCAACCAATAATCCCATAATAGATGCCTTGACAGCCAGAGTGGCAGACCTCCAAAAACAGATGGAAAACATGCAAACATCCAGCAAAATGCCACTAATGTCATATGACCTATGTCCATATCCTTTTGACACAACTTTATACATGCCACCATTTCCTCCTGGATATGTGGCCCCAAACTTCACCAAATACAAGGGTAAGACAAATCCTATTGAACACATTCGAGAATTCACAACCAACTGTATGGACATTGCATATGAACACACTTACTTGATGAGACTCTTCTCCAAGAGTCTAACAGGACCCACACTCAAATGGTTCTCCACTTTGAAGGGGATAAAAACATGGAATGAACTTGTACAAAAATTTGTGAAAAAAATTTCCTATAACATTGACACAGACACCTCCATCACTAGCTTATGCACACTTACACAAGAAGACACTGGTGAAATGTTTATCCCATTTTTCCAACGATGGAGAGGCCTAGCAAGTCGCTGCCACATAGACATACCTGAAAAAGAGAAGGTTGACATGTTTGTACAAACACTCCTAGGCCCATTGAAAAATGGCTTACGAGTTCATTGTTGTACAACCTTTGCAGACCTAGTCGAATGAGGCGTCCAACTTGAGAAAGCGCTCATTGCTAAGGGAAGATTAAAATACGGTCCTAAAAACATAAATGCAAGTCCTCTCACTAACAAGAACAAATACTGGGTTAAGAATAAACATGTCACCAATGATGGCATTGTAGATGCTAAGGCTATCAATGCCATGGGTCCTGTGCTTACCCTTAAAGGGGCTCAACCACAAAATACACAGATGATCACACAGACCCATGCTGCCAATGTTGTACAGACAAATCAAAATAACCAAGGTAATCAAAATAACCCAAATCAAAGACAGCCCCGACAATCCAGACAGTTCCCCAGGAGTCGCACATACACCCCCTTGGGTGAGCCCATTGAAGAAGTCCTCAAGAAACTCCTTCAAAATGGTGTCATAAGACTTGAGGACCCAAAACCATATGACCCAGGGCAGTTTAAACCATTTTGGTGGGACGACAACGCATTTTGTGATTATCATCGAGCAAAAGGACATAAAACCTCCTCCTGTCGACAACTGAAAAATTTGGTACAAGACCTTATCAAGAATCGTACCATTGAGATAGGTGGACCACAATTTGCATCTAATTCAGACCATACCATACACAAGAACCCACTGCAGGACCATGGTTCTAGTAACCCTTCCACGTCAAAATCCAATAACAATAATCGAGCCAACCATGCCCGTATTGCATATGACTATTCTGGGGGACCTATCATAAATCATATTAGAACAACTGTTGAACATGTCAACACAGTTACTGTCAGAAATGCCCCTGAATGCAATGTCACTACCCATGGGGGAAAAGTCACCATAGTTGGCCCTCCTCCCAGACAACCAAAGATAATAATCGCTGGCCCATCCACCCAACCGTCGCAGTCCAATCCATTACCCAAACAATCCCAGCCTAAAGGAAATTTTAACCTCATTGACCAACTTGGGAAGACATCTGCACAAATTTCTATACTTGAGTTGCTACGCATTTCCCCAGCTCATAAGGCTATACTCGACAAAACATTACAAGAGTCTTCTATTCCCCAAGACATTGATGTCAATCAATTTGAGGCCATGGTGGGATATCTTACCGCTCCCCACCATATAACATTTTCAGACCAAGACTACTCATCGTCCAAATCCAATCATAATGATGCCCTTCACATTGAAGTTTTTATCCATAAGCATAAGGTTAGACGAGTGTTAGTAGATGGCGGAGCAGGACTGAACATATGCTCCTTAAAATTGGTTAAGGCCCTAGGCTTTTCTGATGCTTGTGTAGACGCTACAAAGAGCATTGTTATCAAGGCATATGATGATGAAGAATGTTCCTCTTGGGGCGTAATTACACTTCCAATTCGTATTGGACCAGTCATCGTGGACACCACTTGTCAAGTCCTGGATCTAGAACTTCCATACAATATTTTACTTGGTCGACCTTGGATTCACGCCTTGAAAGTTGTCCCTTCCACATATCACCAATGTTTGAAGTTTCCCTTTGAAGGCACTGAGATTACCATATATGGAGACCCTGACCCATTTCAATATTGTACCAATTTGAGAGGTATCTCAGAGCGCCAAGTGCCTATCAACAGTGAAGCTTTGACATCTTCATCCTCTAAATTCATTGACCCATCAACACTTGCGAAGCCTCCCACATCCACATCCACTACCACAACATCCCCTTCTGCTTCTTCAGAAACCATGACCACCTCCATGACATCTACCACTTCATCCATCACCCCAAGCATCGACGCAAGTATTAAGATCCAGGACCAAGGGTGTGGAGAGTATAAGTTGAATACGGCCTATTGCATAATGAGAATGCCTAAGTCTCCCCAGGTCTACGACAAGCCTTGCTTCATGTTAGAGTCAAAAGAAATTTTTAGAGTCCCTCCAAAAAAAGTATTCATAAAGTGGGGTGAAATGAGTCAAGAAGACATTGACAATGTGCTATCTTGGATTTATAGAGAACCAGAGGATCCAACTCCCTTGCCAGTAACAATGTATGGTAAAGGATATGACATGATAAAGGAAAAAGGCTACGATGGAATTAGTGGCCTCGGCAAGCACAAGACAGGAAGGCAAGAACCTCTAGCACCTAAAGGAAGACCTAAACATCTTGGGTTAGGGTTAGGACCAGGAGAATCTGGTGATCATAGTACCAATGCACTTTCTAGCGAGAGAGTAAATGCTTCAGACTGTGTCGAGACAATTGAAGATCCCCTTTCTGAAACTGACTCCCACGAATGGGAATTTGGCTCCCAACGATCCCTAAGTGACTGTTGCCTTGATGAATTGTTCCTTGAACCTAGAGAACTTACATTTGAAGAGAGATTCTGGAAAATGTTCAAAATTGACACGACACCAAACAACACCCAGTCTAGATCCTCTTCTACTCCTATTGACCATAATCCCGACATACTTGTCTACCCTACTGAACCTAATGACCATCATTCAGATTCATTTGAATTGCCACATGACACTACTGACCCAAACTCCACTCCCTTTGTTCCTTACTTTGCTGATGAGTGTGAATCAAGCGAGGCAGAGTACTGGATGGAATCTGATATAGAGCCCAACGATGACAATTTTATCTTTAACCTCTCTGAATCTGTCGGCATGCTTTCCGCGTCCTACCCACCATTCACCAATACTGATGATGATATTTCCTTAGTCTACCCACAACTAATCGATTGGGATCAACAAGGCCCGCCAATTATGGACATATTTCAAAATGATGAGGCCATTGCAGAATTCATGGGACTGCGTGAGGGTATACCAAGTGGAGACCACAAGGCAGGATTTTCCATTGACCTAGATTGTGCCACTTACTTTGGGGAGACTGATCCATCCTCTAGTCAGAAAATGAAAAATAAAAATAAGGTAAAAAATGACATGTCTTTAGGTGAAAACCGCAAGGCACCTTCTGATGGTAAAGCAGTAAAAATAAAGGACGTGCCTAAGGATGGAGAATTGGAATTTCTCCCCGTAACTCAAGAAAAATCGGCCATGCTCATAGAAGACACTATAGAAGTAAACATATCTATAGCAGAAGATCCTAAGATGGTCCTCTTTGCGGCATCTTTGATAGAGGAAGAGAAACCTGAGTTCCACAAATTCTTTTCAGAGCGTAAGGTCAACTTTGCATGGTCTTATGCCTATATGCCTGGGTTGGATCCAGAACTTGTCTTGCACCATTTGCCATTATTTCTAGATGCCAAGCCAGTGAAACAAAAGCTGCGAAAGATGCACCCACAGATCGCCTTGTTAGTGAAAATAGAACTTAAGAAATTGTTAGATGTGGGATTCATACGGTCCATAGACTACGCCGAATGGATATCAAATCTTGTACCAGTCACAAAGCCAAACGGTCAAATCTGCATTTGCACAGATTTTCAGGACCTGAATAAAGCTTGTCCAAAGGATGACTTTCCCTTGCCAAACATCGATATCATAGTGGACCTTACGGCAGGATATGAGATGTTGTCCCTCATGGATGGTTTTTCCGGTTATAACCAAATTCGTATTGCTCCTGAAGATCAACACAAAATAGCCTTCATATGTCCTTGGGGCACATACTGTTGGAATGTCATGCCTTTTGGTCTTAAGAATGCAGGTGCCACATATCAGAGAGCCATGACAACCATATTCCATGACATGATGCACAAGATAATGGAAGATTATGTAGATGACCTTTTGGAAAAATCTTTGACACGAAGAGATCACTTGAAGGTGTTAGACAAAATTTTCAAGAGACTAGAAGAATACAAGGTCCACTTGAATCCAAAGAAATGTGTCTTTGGCGTGACATCAGGCAAACTTTTGGGGTACATTGTTTCTCGTAGAGGCATTGAGGTCGATCCTACCAAGGTGAAAGCCATATTAGACATGCCTCCTCCAAAAGGGATAAGTGAACTCAGGACATTGCAAGGCAGGTTACAATCCATCTGACGCTTCATAGCGCAATTGGCAGACAAGTGTCACCCATTTTAGTATCTTATGCGCAAAAGTATCCCTTTTGTGTGGACAGATAAATGTCAGGAGGCCTTCCAACAAATAAAAGAATATCTACTGTCACCACCTGTTTTAATGCCACCAATTGAAGGGAAACCTTTGATTCTATACATTTCTACAACAACTTCAGCACTGGGGGCATTACTGGCACAGAACGACCATGAAGAAAAGGAAAGGACCATATACTACATCAGTAGGACACTAGTTGGATATGAGCTAAATTACACAACCATCGAACGTGCTTGCCTAGCAGTTGTCTTTGCGGCTCAGAAATTAAGACACTACATGCTGAATCACCAAACACACTTAGTGGCAAAGATTGATCCCCTGAAATATCTCCTAAGTCGCGCAGCATTGACAGGTCACCTGGCAAAATGGGTAATGATCTTGAGTGAGTATGATATTCAATATGTTGAAAGAAAGGCAATAAAGGGACAAGTGATAGCAGACCAACTGGCAGACGCACCTATACAGGGTGATCATCCACTAGTAGCAGACTTTCCAGATGAAACAATATTTCATACTGAACCTAAATCACCTTGGCGGCTATATTTTGATGGATCCCATACTAATCATGGATTGGGGGCAGGAATATTATTTATCACCCCTCAAGGAGACTCCATTCCTAAGTCCTTCCGCATTGCTTTTCCATGTACAAATAATGTGGCAGAATATGAGGCACTTGTCACAGGACTTAGAATGGCCATCAAATGGAAAATTAGAACACTTCATGTCTATGGCGATTCTCAATTGGTCATTAACCAAGTCAATGATGACTATGACACTAAGGACGAGAAATTAATGCCTTACAAATGAATGGTTGATAGCTTTCAAACATATTTTCACATGGTGACTTTTGAGCAAGTTCCAAGAACACAAAATAAGGTAGCAGACGCAATGGCCACAATTGGCTCTCTTCTAAACATTCCTAGTAATGTGCCTCAATTTGAATTCTTGGTAGAACAGCTTTTGGTTCCTGCATATGACATACCAGAATCAGAGATGGTTTGCGAGCTTGTTGGTCCCAATTCTCCATGGTATCAAGACATTTATGACTACCTCAAGTCCCAAACCCTTCCCTCCAACCTATCCAATAACCAACGAAAGTCCTTTATCCGAAAAGCTGCCAGATACACCATCCTCAGTGACACCCTTTACCGACGTAGCTTTGATAATTCCCTTCTTCGATGTCTTGACACTGATGAAGCACGAATGACCTTGCGAGAGGTACATGAGGGTATATGCGGATCCCATTCAAGTGGTCCTACTTTAGCCAAAAAGATAATGAGACTTGGGTATTACTGGCCAACCATTGAGAAAGATGCACTTGAATTTGTCAGAATGTGTCGCCAATGTCAGATACACAGTGACTTGATTCATGCACCAGCACAAGAACTTCAGCCGATTACATCTCCTTGGCCCTTCGCACAATGGGGACTCGACCTCGTGGGCAAGATCCATCCTACCTCATCCAATGGCCAAAAATTCATCATTACCGCCACTGAGTACTTTACTAAGTGGATCGAAGCCATCCTGCTCACTTACATTACTGGAAAACAAATTTCCAAGTTTATCCTCAACTATATCATCTGTCGATATGGTATTCCAAATCCATAATCACAGATAATGGTCATCCCTTCAAAAATCAGGATGTCCGTGAACTTTGTGAACGCTTCCATATCCGACACCACTTCTCCACGCCTTACTACCCACAAGGAAATGGTCAAGCTGAGGCATCCAATAAAACAATCATCAAAATTCTTAAGAAAACCGTCAATGATGCTGGTCGTGACTGGCACATACAACTCAATCCTGCTTTGTGGGCATATCGCACTAGCATCCGTACTCCCACTGGAGCCACTCCATTCACCCTTGTCTTTGGAGCCGAAGCCATCTTGCCCATAGAGGTCGAAATTCCATCCCTATGAGTCTCTATGAAAGGTCTAATCACTGATGAAGAATATCGACAGTCACGACTGCATGAATTAGAAATGCTAGATGAACGCAGACATAATGCCTTGAACCACTTACAGGCATATCAAAATCGTCTTTGCAGAAGCTACAACAAAAGAGTGCTGACTCGAAAATTTGACATTGGTGACTTGGTTCTCATGCAGAATCTGAAGAATCAGTCTGACAGAGAAAAACTAGGCAAGTTTGAGCCCAATTGGTTGGGTCCATACATCATCACTGCGTCATTTGGTTCTGGCGCATATCAGTTGGCTACTCCAGATGGGGAACAATTAACAGAGCCAATCAACAGTCTGCATTTACGCAAGTTCTATACATAGCATCAGAAAGTCTGGCTGACAACCATTAAAAATACAAAAAAAAAGGAAAAATACAAAAATATCATCACTTGGATGAAAACTTGGCAAACAGGCATCCTGGTGACACCAAAAAAAAAAATAATAATAATAATAAAAATGAAAAAATTGACAAAAATAAAGAGAAATAATTCATCCAATAGTGAAAACCTGGTAAACAGGCGCTTTGGATAAGTACCATGGTGAAAACCTGGCAAACAGGCACCATGTGTAGTCGGTCACTGCTTTGACATCTACTATCACTCTATCTACCTTAGTCCATAATAAACGTCCATTTTTTCAACATTGGTCACAACGTTCTACCCTGACATCATGACATTTCTTTCCATGGCCGACAGTGATTGACATCGAAGTCTTGCACATCGCCTATCGTCCATACTGGTCATGCCCTTTCCATCAACTTGACTAGGGGCAATATTTTATCATGAGACTGCAGTGGGTATCGCACATGGTCTTGACAATCAAAAAAGTCTTGAACAAATCCTAAAAATTATAAAAAGTCCTGAAAAAATCCTAAAAATTATAAAATGTCCTGAAAAAAAAAAAAAGACCTAAAAATTGAAAAATGTCCGAAAAAAACAAAGACGTAAAAATTGAAAAATGTCCTGAAAAAAGACCTAAAAATTGAAAATGTCCTGAAGAAAGCACAAAAACATCCAAATAACATCACAAATTCCAAAAATAGAGTCAAAGTTAGTCATGTCAGTCATTTTAGTCTTTGTCAACAGTCGAACTATGTGGTCTCTGCGCATTTGCTACGTAGGCAAGGCCATCAGTCGATGAGCCCCCGAGGCCCCCTAGGTTCAGTCCCTTAGGGTTTGTCAGGTCAAGTCAAAACATGTCAATTTGTCTTCAATGTGTCTGTTTGTCCTAGTCAAACTACGAGGTCTTTGAGTGCACGACGTAGGTAAGGCCATCTGTCGATGAGCCCTTGAGGCCACCTAGGTCAGTCCTTTAGGGTTCGTCATGTCAGTCAAATAAGTCAGACATAGTCACACTCAAAAACAAGACCGTCAGTTGCACGTCAACATTCAAATCAATAGACAACATAGCCCAGTCAGTCATCAAGCCAAACATCTTTCAAATTTCCAACACAATGTCAACCTAGTCACTTTATGGTCCCCTTCAAGATGTGTCCTTCTTGGAATTGGACCCTATCAAAACGTCAATGGCCTTTTCAGGATGTGTCCTTCCTGATGACAGGCTTCATCACATAGTCATTGGCCTTTTCAAGATGTGTCCTTCCTGATGACAGGCTTCGTCACATAGTCAACCTTTTCAGGATGTGTCCTTCCTGATGACAGGCTTCATCACATAGTCATTGGCCTTTTCAGGATGTGTCCTTCCTGATGACAGGCTTCGTCACATAGTCAACCTTTTCAGGATGTGTCCTTCCTGATGACAGGCTTCATCACATAGTCATTGGCCTTTTCAGGATGTGTCTTTCTTGATGACAGACATCACCAAAACGTCAATACTGTCAAACTCTTCAACTTGTCAAACTGTCAAACTGTCATACAATCAACCTTCGACACACAAATCTTGGCAAATATATTGAATGGCTGTTGATTTTTCTGGTCTATTTTGTTTTATATTTTTTGTTTTGACTCTTGGTCATGTTACTAGCTACCTCAAGGATGTCCCATGAAGGATTTAGAGGTGCAATGATGTCTCATGACCTAATTTTCCTTGATTTTTGTCTTTGGTGTGTCTTGACAAAAAGACTGGGGCAACTTGGCCTTTAGTATGAGTTAGGACATTCCTTGTCTGTGGCTGTCTGTTTTTACAAGTGGACGACCTTGCACACCTTGGTCTATGTCATATCATGGTGTTTGTTGTCCATTTGTCACATTTTACTGCCCAATGATGATTACACAACGCCTATGATGTTATTTGGCAAAATATTGAAGTATTCCTTTTTCATCATCACATCCTTGATTTCCACGCTAACATTTCTTCTATTCCTTCATCCTCTACTCCTCTCATCCATTTCGAGAGCACACTCATGTTCTTTCAACCTGCCTGTCCTCTTGAGGGGGCATACCACTACCTCCTCGTCATCCTTCCTCTCCTCACTTTCAAATTGGGGCATTTTTTTTTTACTTGTTCTTTGACACAATGCGATAAACTGCATCATGTCAAAGGGGGGTAAAATGTAGACACATAAAAATGGTCTTGACTTGCAAACCATATTTTATACGATGACCATGCTTCTTACTCACATAATTCAATTACTTAATCATGTCCTAATGTCATAATTATTCCTCCATGATTATTTAAATAAATAAATTGCATTTATTTATTTAGATACGTCACTAATTAGTCCTTATGCCTTCTAATAATTCTCCATTTAACCATTTATCCTTCAATCAAATAAATTTATTTATTTAGCCCACTTTCCATCCCACCAAAACAAATAATTAAAATAATTATAAATATCAAGTCTTTTGTCTCATTCCCACTTATGAATTAAATCATTATTTAATTCATGAGTCAACATTCTCCATAAATTAAATAATTTCTATTATTCCATATACCTATTATTCTCCACCTTTGATTTGATTATCTCCAATTAAATCCCAACCCTTCATTTAAAGGCTTGCCCTAACTTTGACCTAATGTTGCCCTAACCCTAATCATCCTTATCACATTGAATCCTAGCCATTGATCTTAGGGCTTCACCAACTTTTAATCCTGTCCGTCCATTCACCATTTAGAATTCTTTAAAAGGCCCTCTCTCAAGTCATTTTGACACACACAAGTTATTTTTAGTATGCTTGAGAGCTTTTTGAGTGCTTGTGCTTACACATTTCTTCAATATTTTGCTTGGCTTTGTAATAGGTTATAGTTGCACTTCAAATTTGAGGGCAATTATATCATTTTCAGCAAGATGGAGAAGGCCAATGGAGGTGAATCAATGGAGGCTTGAAGACTAGGTGACTTTGTTTCATACTTTCATGTTTCTTGCATTTCATTGTTCTCCATTGTTATTAGGGATTTAATGGTTTTATGCTATTTGCAATCTAACATGAAAAATTTTCCTTAATACAATAACTTTTGCTCGATAGTTCAAAATCGAGTTTTTTTTTTGTAAAAGTGAATGGTTTTTCATTCTCCATGCATTGGTAAAATTTATTTTGTAAAATGCACTAATTTATAAAGTGCCAAAATATGGGTGGGTCTCTCTTTCAACAATTTCAGGGGGGTTTTTTGCATTTGATCTTTTGCACATTTATACCATGTCTACATGTTGCATAGTCAAGTGTACATATTGTGGGAGCACTCAACATGGGGATTAATTTTGTCCTCATTTCTCTCACACAATATCTTAACTACTTTGTAAGATTGCAAAACAACCTACTACTATCATCTTTCCAGATTTGCCACTTTGGGATGTATATCTACCTGACATTTCGTGTCTTTTCGTAGAATCCCATCTTGTTGATTTGGATGAAACTATTGATGACATTTGTCTTATTTTCGATGTCAGCTTCATTGAAGTTGCATCAGCCTTGTCTTCTTTAGATATTCTTGCTCATGGCTTTCCTACTTCAGCTTCTATAGTGACAGTATCAAATTCTTATGGTTCTAGTTATCATCATACATCTATGATCCCTATTCTCGAATCTTCATCACACATCAGATTTGGCTTGGAGATCATTGATCATTCTATGAATATATTATGGGAATCATCTACATCTTCTGGATATTGTGCATAATTCAAAGACCCCTTTTCTTCTTTCTGCATGTTCCCATTAGGAATTGGAAGATTACTTGCACATTTCAGTGGTTCACCTTCTTCATAATGGGAGAAATGTGGTTCAATGTTGATGGATTCTCTTTGGCATAATTCATCGAGCATCTATGGGCAATATAGCATGTCTTAATGGGGGGCTTCCAAGTCTCTCCTAGTAACTCCTATTTTGGGGAAATTTATTGTACACATGTGATAGAAGTTGTCCTAGGGGGGTCATGATATAAGTCATCCTTCTTCACATTTTTTCTTTTCCACGCATTTTGTTTCTCTTTTTGGAGAGGATTTTCTCCTTTACTCCACCTCACGAGAAACTTTTGTACATGTGCACCTCATCTGGCTAGTAGCTAGGACTCATTTCTTCTATACCCACCTAAGCTATGCTTAATGGGGGGCATTAGTATATTCTACTATAATTAGGCTAACTTAAGCCTAGTTAGGTGTTGGAGTTGACCCTTGACTCATTTCCCATGAGGTTTCAAGGATTTTGAGGTATCTTTAGAGGTTTCCATTGAACCCTCTTAACACCTCTCCCTTGCATTGAGGAGATAAACTCACCATAAATGTAGGATGAGGAGTCCTCTTCTCAATCCATGGCATGTGTTTGCTCATCCTCATTTAGTCCTCTCCTCAATCCATCGAATTTGATTTCCTATTCCTATGGCATGATTTTTCTCATCCTCATCCTTTATAATGAGGGTTTGAGCTCATTGTTAATACTAAGCTTAATACAATCTATGCATTGTTCATGTGCTTGTCTTCTATCTCCTAGATCTTCCTAATTCTAATACTACATTTAGCCCCCACTTTAGTGAGATTGTGAAATTATGCTTAGAATCACACTAAAGTAAGAATATGTCAAGATGGGTTCAATTATCCAAACATTGAAGGGATAGGATAGAAATGAATCTAGGGGAAACATGTAAGCCCTTGAGATTAAAGATTCCATAACAAATAGTAATAAGGTCAAAGGAACACACATGTATGAAATGTAATGCAACATGACAAAAACATGACACATAAACAAAATAATAGGAACATAATGCAAGCATAATGCAAATGAAAATGCAAAAGGGAGGGTATGACAATCATGGACTAGCAAGCTCTACAAAAATCTTACTACGATCCATACCCAAGGAATTCATCATATATCACTTAATTATAAATAAGACATTAAGATGATCATTTACAATGTCTCCCTCTTTTATCTTCTGGGAGTATTTAAAATTCCTTCTTGTTATTGAACACATTTGTCACTATGGTTGTGCACTAAAAAAATTCTTGACTCATCCAATGAGAAATGGAAAAGTATTTAATAGTTGGTGAGATTAAATTATCAAATTTACTATATTCCTCTACATTTGAGAGGGGAAGTTGTCTTCTAGGATGGGTTTATATTTATGGGGCATGATTTTAACTCAAAGGATGGAAAGGATCATAAAATAACACTAAAAATAAAAAAAGTTATGTAAGGAAGCTAAGGTAGTGGAACAAATTCCCACTTTCCAATCACCTGAGAAGAGCAATGGGAGGATCAATACCATCATTTAATTTCTAGGGGTTGAGAGTCCTATAGAATTCAAACACCATCTATACCTCTCTATACTCACAACCTTAGGTAAACAATATGCAACATTCATCAAAGTATCTACCTTAACTAGCTTTTCCCTACCATCCTCGAACATATCTTTGACAATGTGATAGTATACATCAATGTGCTTGGCCCTAGCATAAAATGTTGGGATCTTAGCTAGGAAAATGACACCTTAATCGTCACATTAAATTATCTCTTGAACTTTATTTATTCCAACATATGAACATATTATATTAATCCAAATGGATTGTTTATAGTCATGAATAGCTACCATATACTCAACTTCAATGGTGGAAGAAACAACCATATCCTATTACTTACTCATCCAACTAATTATACCACCAAATAAAGTAAACACATAAGAACTAGTACATTATCTACTATCAACATCACCTACTTAGTCTAAATACACATAACCATGAATATCAAAGAAAATTTCATCTTGTATCAAATTACCATGATAACATAAGGAATAAATTGATTGGTACATAACACATATCTAAAGACTTTTTTAACTGCATCCCAATAAACTCTGCTAGGATTAGACTTATATCTTGAATGAACTCCCTCTATTTGGGAAATGTTTGGTCTAGGGTAGATCATAGCATACATCAAACTTTCTACTTCACTCTAGTAAGGAACTCTAATCATGTCTTCCATCTTCAATGGGGATGTTGGACAATTTGAAATAGACAACTTTGTGAAACTTGATAAATTAGTTGCTCTTTACTTAGGGAGATAGAACGACCAATTCCCTACAATCTTCACTCAAGGCAACCTTAGATATCTCAATATAGGGATGAAATAAGGGAAATATATCTGCAATAAGGTGTCCTAGGGTGTTATTAAAGACTAAAAGGGGGTCCACCACCAAGCAAGGTCTTGTAAAGAAAGAAATACAATGATATGAAATGTAACATGCAAATCTAACTAAATGAACTAGGAAATGAAACTGAAAATCATAATAATGAACTGACACAAGATAGGGGTGCACCTAGAAGAAATATGTGATCAAAATAAGCTCCAAAACCCTATTATTCTAACTTTTAATGCTCACTAGGACTCATACACTAGTTTGGGAAATTTAGTCCCAAACTAGGGTTTCTATGAAGAAACTCAAATCTCTCAGCACTTGATTGATCTGGATCTCTTGAAATTTGGAAAAAGGAAGTACTAGGAATCATACGTGCAAGGTTGAATTTTAGTCCCAGTATTAGGGTTTCACTAAAATTTTGGTATTCTATGGTGATCTCTTGTAGTTTCTCTCATGCCAAATATTTGGGTCTAAAAGCTTGAATTCTACTCTATAGAAGACTTTCCTTGAAGATGACAACTTTGTGACAACCTTGAAAACTTTCTTCAATCTTGCAACTTTGTCTTCAAAGGATCCTCAAGCTCCAAAACACCTAGATCTACAATCACACATGTAGAGAGAGAAATACTTGTTGATTGTCAGGGAATAGGGGTTTACCTTGGTTAAACCCCATTTAGGTAATTAAACCTTATGATGAAACAATGAAATATGAACATGAAACTTGAAGCATGAAGCATGAAACATGAAACATGAAAAATTATACCTTGAATGATGTCTTGAAATGTAGATCAACAGTCTATCATGAAGTGGCCATGTAGAATGTAGATCTTGATCTTGGATTAGGTGTGAAACAATGCTTTGCTTGGATTCTAAATGATGCATCACACCACTAGCTTAAAAACATGCTTAGTTCCTTATGCCTTTGATATGATGATAGATCTCTAATTGCTGCAAAAAATGATGAAGAAATTTACCCTTGAATGCTTTAGAAATTCTCTTGAATACTCTTGTGAACTCTTGTGAAGTCTTAGGATACTTGACTCTTGATTGCTTAGTTGATATCATGAATGCTTAGGTGAAATAATGATTTGAAAACTTTTTTATTAAATCCCAAATGTCGAAATTCATGAAATTTGAATCCAAAACCATGATTTCCCACTCAAAACCCTAAAAAGAGGCCAAATGGAACTCATACACCCAAGGTGGCATATAGGTCCCATCTAGGTGGGACTCATATGCCCAAAGTGGCGTATGGGTCCCACCAGGGCTATTTAGGCAAAGAAAATGTCAAGGAGTTAAGATATTAGGTGTATTTGTTGATTATGTTGATATCTCGATTGAAATAATCCTTGAGATGCATAATAAAGGGTCTTAGGGGCATATTAATGGTGATATGAAGGTCATAAATGCAAGAGGGCACAAAAATTAATGTGAAGATGTAAATAAATACACTTTAAAACACTAAACTAAGGAAAAATTAGGTCTATTTATCTTAAAAGGGCCCTAAGCCTAATGTGGATGTGTAAAACACATTACAACACTAGATCAATGCATCATTAGTTTCATTTTAATGTTAATCATTTCAAAATTAAGTTTGAAAATGGTTACTTTTTCTACACTACACTTTGTTCCAATTCTAAATGGAACACATAATGGACTACAATCCTACATCTTAAACATTCTTAAAATTGAATTGACATACTTACTCTAGCAAAGCCATAGATTTATTTTACTCCATCTCTTCAAATTTCAAATTTAGCTGCACCAAGATCTTTCATTTCAAATTTGGCTACAAAAATTTCGTTCATTTCAAATTTAGTTGCAAGTTAACACTTTAGCTCTTAAATTGTTTCTTTTTATGTATCCATAAATAACATATCATCAACATATAATATAGAAAACAAGAAATGATCACCATCAGATTTATAATAAATAAAGTGATTTGATTTAGAATCATTAAATACCAAACTCAACATGTATGTATCAAATTTCTAGTACCACATCCTTGTACTATATTTGAGGCCATACAAAGATTTTTTCAATTTGCAAACCAAATTACTTTTCTATTTCACCATGTAGTGCTCTCTATGTTATATAAATATCTTCATCCAAATAACCATGAAGGAAATTCATTTTCAAATCCATTTCCTCAACATATACAATAGGAGAAAATATATCACCATAATCAACACCCTCACTATGAGAGTAGCATTTTGCAACCAACTATGATTTGTACCTCACAATACCTCCATCTAGACTCGTACTTTTATTAAGCACCCATTTACAACAAACATTTTTTTTCCTTCAAGAAATGGTATAAGATCCCATGAACCATTCCTTTCGAAGCTTCCATTTCTTCATCCATAGCAATCTTTCAATATTTTTCATCATTCATACCTAATGCCACATATATAAATGTAGGTTCATCCATGTTAGTATTTAAAAAAGAATTGCATATCCAATCATCAGGTGAATACCATTCAGGTGGTTTCCTATGCCTTGTAGAACTACGATTAAGTTGAGTTAGATGTTTTTCCTCCTCTTCTGAAGATTCAAAGCTAGATGAGCTCTCCTCAACTTATTGTCTATCTAGGGGCCTCAATTCAACTTTTTTAGGAATAGAGGGAAGTTGAATATCATCTTGTAGTTTAGTTTGTTCTAGTTACAATTTAATAGAAGGAGGATTAGTTTCTTTAAAAGTAACACTTATAATATATATTACCTTCTTTGTAACATGTTTCAAAAGCTTGCATCCTTTCACAACATAAATATATCTAATGAAGATACATTTCAAGTTCTCAATATTTGTTTGCTTCTATTTTGGCACATGTGCATATGCCTCATAATAAAAATCTCTAAGATTTCTTAGTGAAGGCTTGCAACATGACCATGCCTCTATAGTATTTTTATCAACAAGATTTGATGTCGGAAACTTGTTAATAAGGAAACAAGTAGTAGTAACAGCCTCATCCCAAAACCTTTGTTCTAGACTAGCACCACTTAGAATAATCCTACCCTTCTCTATTGGTGTCATGTTCATTATTTACAACTCTATTCTATTGTGGAGAATATGGACTATTTTTTCTATGAACTCCAAAATATTTACATAATTAATCAAAATAATTAGAGGGAAATTTAGCATCATTACCATTCTTGAATTTTTTTTATTTTTCTCATCTTTAAATAAACCAATGCTTTAAATTATTTAAATCAACTAAAACCTTCATTTTTACTCTTTAGAAAATATAAACATATACATCTATAATCATCAATTAATGAAACATAATATGTGTATTTTCCAATTGAAGGGATAGCTACAAGACCAAATACATTATAAATGATAAGATCCAAGATAAAAAAGAATTTATGAGACCTAGAGTAAAATTAAACATGGTTTTTTCCATAAAATTAATGCTCACTAAAATTAAATTCAAGATTACAATCAAACAACCCTTAAACAAGGTTTTTTTTATTTTTCAAGTTCTTTAGACCCTTTTATCCAAGGTAAAAATGAAGAGAACCCTTGGATACCCAAAAGCCATGATAATTTTATAAAGATGAAATCCTCACCTCTTCCAATGAAGTAGCCATAATATTTATTTTCACAAAAGTACAATTACAATCAATAGTGCATGCATCAATATTATACAATATTCCCTCTATTACACCTCTAAAAATCACCATAGCACCTCTAACCATCTTGCATCTTACATAAGAAAAGACTATTTTCATACCCACATCTATTAGTTTGCTCACAGATAACAAATTTTATTCTAACCTTAGGATATGCAACACACTGTTTATCCTTTTAATTCTACCATCAAAAAAATTGATTCTAACTTTATCATGGCTAACAATATTTAAATAAGAATGAACACCTAGTACACCTTAACTCCATCAAATTATTCTCAAGAAAACAATTTGTATTAGAGGTCATATGGAAAGATGCACCTAGGTCAATTAACCATGAATTATTACCTGCACAAGTTGCCAAAGCTTAAATGAATGCATCAACATCTTCATTATCAATCTTAGAATCATAAAAATATTCTTCTTTTTCTTATTCTTTTCTTTTTTGTACTCCTTATGGAATTGTACAATCTTACTTTAATTCCAAAAAAATAACTTTAGACTTTCTATCAGATTTGGATCTCCTCTTCGACTTGGATTAATGATACTTCTCATTCTTCTTGTATTTTTCCTTAGGTCTTCCATGAATATTTATGGCCTCCTTGGAAATGATAGATAGCTTCCTTCTCATCTCTTTAGAAATTAAATAACCCACCACATCTTCAATCTTCAAGATAAAATATGTACTCCACATAGCCATAACAGGAGAATCCCATGAATTAATAAAAGAACAAATTAAAATATGGTATTTCTCCTCATCCATTTTGACACCAACTGATGCTAATTGAGCCACTAACATATTGAATGCTTATAGGTTTTTTTTAGTTTCTACACCCTTTTCCATTCTCAAATAATGCAATTTCATCCTCAAGAAAACATTATTGACTAAATATTTCTCTTGATACATCTCACCAAGTTTCTTCCATTGTTTTTTGAATAGGTCCCTTCATTTACATTGACTATAAATATATTTTTCCAAGTATAATTTGATTAGACCCTTGGCTTTATGGTTCATAACATCATTTTGAGTAGCTAAAGTAAGATTTGTGGGCCTTAAAAATTTCTTATCAAGAACATCTTACATATCTTGATCTATCAACAGATCCTCCATAATCAACTTCCACATCTCAAAATTATTTCTAGAAAATTTCTCCACCTCTATTCTCCCTTACAAACTTTCCATCTGATAATTCCTACAACAATATCACATGTATCTTCTTCACAAGATCCCACTCAAATATGGATTAGTTCAAAAAACTGAACAATCCACAACTAAGACCAAAGGTTATTAGGTTCTAATACCACTTGTAAGGAAGCTAAGCTAGTATAATAACTTCCTACACTAGTATTCAAAGGAGGGTAATATAAAACATTATGGATATTTTTAATAGTTAAATTTTTTAAATAAAAACAAACAAAAATATCATTCATACCATAACACAATCAATTATGTGAGGAAAACCATTTCGAGACAAAAACCCCACTATCTAAATGCCACCCAATATATTATTCAAAAATTATGAAGATCTTACAATATACTTGTAGATAAATATTCTCACATTAATTGTGATGATGGTGAAATGGGACCTAGGATAAACCCCTACCTAAATCACAAATTCCACCATAAAACATTAGGGGAAACAAAAGTAACCAAGAGAAACTATTTGGATATTATACTCAAGGTAGAGAAAAACAACTAGTTAGGGTTTTGTTTCTATTTTTGTTGGTTAATGAGATGTGATGATTGATTGTGAAATATTACAAACTAGGTGAATTAGGACCAAAGAGATGAATTTTTATAAAATCTAAAAAACTTAGAGTAGAAAAAAAATAGAGAGTAGAATTGGAAAGTGAAAATAGAGAAGAACCTAATATATAAATGTCAGGTTGATCTAGAAGGACTAAGGCATTGTATTCCCTTTAATGGAGATGCTAAGTTTTTTATTTTAAAATTTGGTATATGTATAGTAGGGTATATAGGTATCTTATTGTGAAAACCAAAACTGAAGTCTAACAATTTCTGAATAACCAAGTTTCCCTAATTTGATGATGAAAGGTACAAGAATACTTGAAATCAAGTTTTGATGCCTAGGGATATTAAATCCACATGAATCCAATTTATACATATAACCTGTAAAAATTTCAAGGGGAGAAGGGTTGTGTCCTATAAGGGCTTTCCTTAGCCAAACCCCATTTTGGTGTTTCCACCTCCAAAAATGGCTATAATTATATTGATATCAATCACGTGCCCTAGGGAGAGTAGAGGAAAATGGATAAAATGAATAAGAAATAAAATATTTGTAACTTATCATTCAAATTTACATTCCTTGTTGGATTGAAGTCACTTTTCTCATCGCATACAAGGAGAAATGGTAGGATTTTTTTAGGTATTGCAAATGTTAGTGCTCATAATACTAAATAAAAATAATCATGAAAAGTCTTAGAATACATAAACCTATATTTTTTGATGTGTTGTAGACTTCTAAATCGACTGAAATAGTGTTGTAGATCTTTTTCTTATTGTGCTCTTGAAATTGTATTAATTTCCTTTAGGATGCTGAAAAGATATTCAAATTTTTGAGATGTTCAAATGGAGAGAAAGACTTGTATTTATATGAGTTTTAACATATATTTCACATTAATCATTATGATAAGATAAAAAGGGATTTTGGATTCATAAACATATTGAGGAAAATAATAACAATTTAAATTTTGGGCCTGATTAGGTAGGATATTGGCTTTGGGTGCCTTAGTCCACCCCTATTTATCTTTTAAAAAGTTTTTAAAAATATATTTAATATAATTTCCTAAATTTACATTAATTTCTTGAAGAGAACAATTAAAAGGATAAATAATGAGCATAATTAGGCACATGCACTTAGGAGGTATCCAAACATAGTGTGAAATTTTCAAGGTTGACAATTTATGATGCTATAGGATAATCATAAGCCAATGATTTAGAGGCAACACATAAACTATCAAACTCTTGAAATACATTGTAATTCATAGCTATAATACATTACCCTCAAAAAATACGTTTTCTTTTTAGGGAAAGAAAATACAAAAAAATAACTACTTTTAGATATGAGACCTAATTATGAACGGTCCATATTTACAATAATAAAATATACATAAAATATGGCACAATGCTCAAATATATTAACATCTTGTAATTGTAAGGTGAAGACACCATTTTTCACTGACAAAAGACCTATCTATTAAACAAGAGGGGTATCAAAGCAAATTTATACACTCAAAGTAACCACAATAAGAAACTACTGAAAATATGCATATTGAAAATATATCTTAAGGATATTGATGAAATTTAAGGAAAGAAACATCTATATAGTTAATTAATTTCAAGATCTATGTGTAAAAATTTAGATTCTAACATTAAATAATATTGAATAATTTGAAATGAGTTGTGCATAGGCTGATGGAGCTAGGTGGGAATTTCATGGTTCCCGTCCTCTGGTGCAAGTTGATTTTGGCATTTCTACTAGGCATTTTGAGTCTCTAAATGGCACTCATGGGCTTCCTAGGTCTCCTCCTATCCCCTCTAACTAGGTAAAGGTACCCCCGCCACTTAATTGGAAAGAACTTTTCCCAAAAAAGCTAATGTGGTCAAGGATGTGGTCCAACTTCTATATTCTGATGATAGTAACACTAGAAAAATAAAGGACCCTTCTCTGGATCATTCATTATCTAAAATGGAAAATTATCTTATTGGTACATTTGCAGTAAGGTGGCCTAATATTGATTCTTTTCATAAGTGGGCTTCTTCCCCATGGGTTGTCAAAGGTTCCTTTACCACGTCGGCTCTTTGAAAAGTTTATGGTTATCATGAATGATTGTGATTCTCAAAAATAGCCTAATGGGAAATTCGGTGAATGGGGACTTGCTTGCACCTCACTGATGACCTCAAATATTTTTACAAAAGATGACTCTTCCTTGTATTTTGGGAAAAAGGGAGAGAGAATTGTAGAAAAGAAACTAAGGCGATATTCCACAAAGATTTTAGAACATTTCAAACCCTACTAGGCTCTTATTTTTTATGGAATGGACACAAAATGCCACATACCCTTCATTGTTGAAAAGAGAACAAAAAGACAAGGCCCATAGGAGCACAAAGCAGTCATTCAGATCTCCCCATAGGAAGCACCCATTAAGCTCTGACAAAAATAAGAGACCCAATACTAAAAGAAATACTTCGGATCTTTACAAAACCATCTTGATCTCATAGAAAAATATGAAAGTTAACATAACCTTTGAATAAAATGAAAGAGTATAACATGATTCAATTTTTGAAAAATAACACTATTGAAACATAAAAACTAATGGCATAAAAATAAATTACCAAGATTATACTCACATGAATTGACATAGAGCATTCAACACATATAGAATAGAGAAAGAAAACTTGTGATAGAGGCCATAGATACACAATCTCATATATTTCTTTCTACTATTACTTTTTCTTGCAATAAATAACATAAATGGAAAGGTCGGGTACCGATCCAATCAAATTGTCTTGATAATATCATACCATAGAGTGAAACAAAACTCTATAAAAAAAATTCTTATTTATTTCCTATTCTAATCTTCTAACATACAACTTTTTTTTCTTGATAATCCTAATTAACAATCCACTAAAACCACCCTCCATATGGCCAAAAAGATTCACCAACATTGTGATCGATAGAAATGAACCCCTAATAGGTGTCTTCATCTGGTTCTCCACAATTTGATCAAGGATCTGATTTGATCATATCAATATTTGCTAATAAAAGTTGATTTGCTTTAATAATGGTTATAAATTTTGTGGGAACCATTGCAAAGATATTCCCATCAGAAGAGGATCTGGAAACATAATTGCTAGGAAAAACTCTGATCTGATCAACTATAAGTAATAATGGAATTGCCCCAAAGAGACTAATCCCATAGGTGTAAGATCTACTGTGTTTCCTGAAAAACTCTCTGAAAGAAATGACAAGCCCATGAATGAAACAACCCGCTTGAAAAAAGTGAGTGACGTGGCACGTTGGCAAGCGATTTCCAAGTTCGTGAGAGCAGTTTGGGGAAAATCTCCACCATGCAACCATGTTTTATGTTTCAAGACCGAAAGGAAGGAGATATGAAAAATACGCACAACCACTACATGGAAAATTACACACCTTTTTGTAGAAGTAACATTAACCTTTGGGGTGAGGTTCCATCAAAATATAAAAAAGAAGAAAGAGTCAAAAGGGAAGAACTGCAGGGATTGAAATAAAAATCAAAAAATAACTTAGAGAAAAATTTCTCTATAGTTTCTGGCGACTCACAGGGGGCCTTCACTTATGGAGGCATGAACCCAGATAAAAATACATAGCATAAAAATAGAAAATAATCCTTAGTGCTTGAGGAAAGTAGCATGTAGTGATTCCCAATCGTCATCGAAAGGTAGAACAAGTGTGTGCAATATTTCATAGTCCTGGTCGATTGAGGACCTCCTTAGAGGAAACTCCATCCCATTTTGCTGAAACAAATTTGATGTGGTAATAAAGTTGGGACAATTGGAGAAGCACCTTTTCAGTTTCCTCAATTGAATGTGATGGGCCCAAAACTTCAAGCACTGAGAAGTCCTAGAATTTGAGTCTGATGGCCTCCTAGATTCCCTCTTCTTTCAACACCTCTCTTTCTACTAAGAATAAGGAGGGTAATCCAAACTAGATTAGAACTTTGAAGTCCTCCCTTATTTCTCTGACCTTCTTAGTCAATGCAGACTGACAAGCCCTCCTTTTCTGGGTGGCCTGGTTGCAGATGATGAATTCATTTGCTTTTCTTGCAATTTCCCTTTAGTCTAGAATTCCAACATCTTTTAAAGCTTCCTTGATTGCCTTATATAGCTTAACAATTAACCTACCCAACTCTTTAGAATAGGGGGTGATTATATGGAGGGTTTGGTCAACCACTAGGATAACCTTTTCATTCAATTCCTATGCATCTATTAATAATCTCAACGATGGTTTTAGGGCCGCTAGTGTAATCATGATTCTCTCCCAATGGGAAGACAACAATTCCCAAAGTATTGGTTGGAGCCCAAACCCTCGTGCTTTAGCTAATAATTGCTAGAATTGAGATTTCTTAGCCTTCATATTCCTTCAATTGATCTATCTCCTAAAGGGAACTGTAGTACCTCTTGTGATATTGTTCTATTATGATATTGTGTGGATACTATTATGTTTGATACATACTCATGATTACATTGGTGATTGTTTCACCTATTTGGCTTATGTGTTTGTTTGGATGCACATGATACTATTTTACGATGTTGATGATATAATGATGCATGGTGTTCATCTCTACCTGATTATGCAATATTGTATGGTTACATAAATTGTTTAATACTCGTTTCATGATATTTATGATTATTGTGCCATTATTTGAGGTTCAGGTGAGAGGGACGATGTTGCATCACTCATCCATAAGTGCCCTGCCACACTGCAATTCCCTCTCTCAATGTGCTTGGCATTAAATTTATATGTTGTTTTGACACTTGGTTTTATGCAGGGTTGTAGGTACCGGGCACCGACTCCACCTGGACCGTTGGGTCTGAGCGTGCCCAACATACCCAATGGATATGATCTGGTTTAGGGATTTGACAAGAAAGTATCCTCGTTCGTGTCTGTAGTCCCATCAATATTTGATGATTTCATGCATTAGTATCCCATTTTGTTATGGTATTGTTTTGTTTTATGCCGTTCATTTCAAGTCATAAATTTTGATGTGTTTATTGTTTTATTTGGATGCATATTGTTATTGCCAATTGGTTAACTTAATGCAATAATGGTTAGTATTACGGTTTAAATTAAACATTTAAATTTAATCATTAATGTGAGTTGTGAAAAGCATTAAGATTTAATTAAATATTAAATTAGTTGCAAATTTTAATGTTTAAATAAATAAATAAATATTTTGCTATTTATTATAATTAAATAAGGGTAAATTGAAAAATAAATATATTTTATTCCACTCGATAAAATGTTAAAACAGTGGAAAGTTTATGTTTAGTTTAATTTAATTTCATAACATTACAGTGGAAAGTTTATGTTTAGTTTAATTTAATTTCATAACATTATCCTACCCATTGCAATATTTAACCAAAGGTGACAATTAATGTCGGCCATTGAAAATTATTAAATTTAAGTTTAAGTGGAGGTAGGTTCAGTTTTTCGTCAAACGAAAACTCGAGGTTAGTCTTGTGAATAGGTAATTGTGATTTGGAATTAATTTTTTTTATTTTTGTAACCATATTAAATTTCTTTCATTTGATTTGCTCGATAGTTTTTTTTAGTGTATGTTTAATGAAATGAAAACTCAATTTTCTTTGAATAACCTATCACATAAAACTGCCCATTCAAAAAATAAATAGCCTTAGAATAATTTATATTCACATTTTGTTCAAGTTGAGAAGAGATTCCCACTAGTTTCCTCTAAATTGCAGAGTGTTGTCCTCTTGTTGAAATCCCCTCCAGCAAAGTGTATGAATTTAAATAATCTCTCTAGTACCATCAAAAACCTATCGCTGCAGTAATATTTTTGAAGAGTATGAATTTAATTAATGTCCCTGATACCATTTGCAATATGTCATAGCAGCAACATTGGAACATAGAAAACTGTAGAGGCGTAAATAGCCTTCTTGTTTCTGTTGGCAACCTATCACATCTACAGTTTTTTGAAAATAGAATGTTGTAGCGGTTTCAATAATCTCTCGGATTCCAGATCTACCCTACCTCTTCCTTCAAAAACCTTTAAAGTGAACAAAAAAATAAATAAAAAGAGCTACTACTGTTAACATAGAGTTCAACACATAATCCACCACAGTCAATGAAGACAGGTAAAATTGATTACTTGTGATTACATCTCACATAGCCCTTCTCTGCCTCCAATTAATTTTGAAGCCTACACTGCAGATGATCTTGGAAGCTTTAAAGGTAGAGAAGCCCAAGCACATTCATGAAATGGCTCATAGCAATCTGACATTTTTTAAAGAATTTGTTTTGGGAGAGGTAAGGGAATGGGGGGATTTTATATTAATTCCTCTATAAACAGAGATTTGCATGTGGATTGTTAATGGCGTGCCAAATTTTGGAATTATATCACAAGCTCGTTAATACTTTTTAATCTTGAATTGTTTTCCCATGCAAATGAATCATTTACATATACCCCATAGACCATAGGCCATTCCATGAGAGCCAATTCCTTTGAGGCATTTTTTCAAACAGTTCTCATGCCTTGTTTGTGCATTCACATTTTACATACAGGCCTACGAGAGCAATTGTAACTATAACATCTGACAAAATTCCTCCATCCTTAGGCTTCAATGGATGTCTGTAATCTGTTCCAAAGCTCCCATTTTGGTCTTGGCAAGAAAAGAAACTAGTTTGTTGCTCTACCAGATCAAATGGGCACCAAAGAAACTAGTTTGTTGCTCTACCAGATCAAATGGGCACCATAGATGCTTTTAAAATCCTTGAATGCAAAATGTGATTTCTTTCTCCAGTGTATGCAACCTTACTCCTTCCTATCCACCAAAATATTATTTTTCTTAGTTAAAGTGTCAGCCATAATTTTAAAGTGATAGGTGTTACCCAACAGTTAAGCTCAAGTTTTGAAATTAACCATCGACCCTTTATCATATCTATGATAAGTTGTCTCATTCTCATGCCATTCCCATTCTTTTAAGCATTATGTAGATTTCTGACGTATATGATATTGTTAGATAAGTTAAGAATAGGGATTTAAGGTTAAATTTATCCCCACCCAATTTCCTTACTTCTGCTAATAAAATTCATGTTTATCTTCTAAAGCTTGAAGGCTTAGGAAATAAATTAGAAACTTTCTTCAAAAAATTACTCCTTAAATATCCCACCTTTTTAGGATTTTTTTTCAGACTTTCTAAAAAGAATATTTATAGTTTTAAAATGATGAGAAGATAGTTTCTTTAAATATTTAGAATTTATGAGAATATTTAAATATATATATATATATGTTATATATTAGTTACAAAATTATTTTTAAATATAATTAGTTAATTTAAAATTAAAGAAGTTGATTTTTTCAAATTTATATTTAATATGATAAAAAATGTGTAATATAGAAATTTAGATTTAAAAGTATAATGGTAATGTAAATGGAATAGATAGGTTTCATTTATGAGTTCATTTAAATGTAATCTGTTATCAGCGAATGGTTTTTATTTTATATAATATGATTTCTTTGATTACTTTAAATAAATTTATAATGATGCATAAATAAAATGTAAAGTGATTATTTAAAATGTCTTTGAAATTGGTAGAATTAAATAAACGTATGGGATAATATATAATTGTTCCAGGTAAGGGGATTGAGTAGATAATTAAGTGAAGTGTTTTCCTAAAAAGAATTATAAATTTAAATTAAGTATTATTTACTCAAATCCAAGTACATTAAAATTAGATTTATTTCTGAACACATTTAGAATCAGATTTTTTTTTTCTCGAAAGCATTTAAATAGAAAGGACTAGATTTATTTCCATGTACATTTAAATTAGTTTTAATTACAAGTCCATTTAAAATTAAATTTATTTACAATTCCTTTAATTGTGATTTATGTTATATTTTTGATTAAATTTATTATAGGTTATATTTTAAAATTTTAATTAATTTGAAGTAATGTTTACTATTGAGGTACATTTTAATATTTCAATTATTTTCATGTACATTTCAAGCAGAATTATTCCTAATACATTTAGATTAGATCTATTTACAAAGTGCATTCAAATTAGATTTATCTACAAGTTATTTAAAGTTAAATTTATTTACAGATTCATTTAGTAATAGCTTTGTGGTTTGCGCGTATGAAATATTTTGATTAAATTTAATTAAAGTAAATAAACATGTTACATTTGAATTAAATTTATTATAGGTTATATTTTAAATATTCATTAATTTGAAGTAAACAAAAGTACATGCTAGGAATTTTAAATCAAAAGAAATCTGATGTTTTGCATACTATAGGTTTTATAGTGCTTATATATTTAAAAATATTATGATGGAAATGTTTTTTAATTATAGTGGATTATTTAATTATTCATTACATTATCTTTAATAATATTGGATTATGATCACGTTCAAATTAATGGGTATCTATAGTTGTCTTTGAACATGTTTAGATAGTTATCTTGTTTATATTATGAGTGCTCATTGGAATTGATTTCTTGTGCATACTAGTGGTTCCATGTTGATCATATTTTCCTCTTTCTTTATTTCACTTTTGACGTAATCTTTATGTATAGAAATGTTTTGGATAAGTTGGGAACCCGTAAAAGCTTAAGTCACTTCCTTTTGATAAGTTATGGGTGGTAGGTTGTTAGGTTTCCTGAGGCGATGGGAAACCTATTTTGTGTTGAATTTTCCCATGATTAGGCCTTTCTATTTCCATTGATCAAATCTTTATTTTGAGCTTGTGGGTGTACCTTGTTCCATGATTTTCTTTTCCTTTGGGTATGACTATGAGCGAGATGGTTCATGCCTCATACGTGCTTTCATTTTGTGGCTTTTATGTATGGTACACCCCTTGTTGTTGTGAGTCTTGTTTCAGAACTATTGGAAAGGGTGGCTCTTCATGGGGTTCAATGCACAAAGGGGTTGTTAGGGTAACCCATGGAAGATTTTCCTAAATAAGTGATAATATAATTAATGAACTAGTGGGTTTGGGCAATTAAACATTAAACAAGATTAATTATGTGCATCACCCATACTGTTAGTGCTTTCACAGGCTAAGGATGGGATGAGAAGACCTAGTTGGTAAGATCACTGCCTTGTCCCCACAGAAGGTAAGTGGTTCTGCATGAGTCACCCTACAGAGTGGCGCCTTGAGATAGGAAACCTGGATAACCATAGATGGAGGTGGTACCTTGTGATTGGCTTCCTGGATAATCCATGTAAGGCCATGTGATGACACTCTCCCACAGTACCCGTTTACTTTCCTTTGCTTGGGAGCCTCTAGAAGTGTTGTTGTACTTGTTTGATGTTGTTTTATGTCAATGTTGATATTATCCTTGTTTGCTTGACCATGTTTGGATGAGGATCCTTTCTTGTCATCTCCTAGCACAGGGGGGTGGACCTTAGGGTCCACGTGGTCAGGTGGAATATGCTATGCACCCATTGGGTTCCTAGGATGTGTTCGTGATGCAGATGCAAATGCAAATTTCCAGAGCTTCACTTGGATGAAGACTGTTCTTCATTTTGTACCTTAAACCTCTTTTATGTAATTATATTTTTATTCAATGTATTATTCCTGATGATATAAGGGAAGCTTAATGTAGTGTACCATTGTATCCTTGATATGTTGTATCTATGGAAATATGCTCCACCAATATATTATGAAATTGTGAAATGAATTGTAATAAAATGATGTATCTTTTCGCCCTCTTTGATCATGAATGATTATATGATATCATTATGTAATCTTGGTTGTTTATGTGCTTTTGTTTGATAAGATTTTATGATTCGTAATGACCATTTTGTGTACCCCAAAGGACGTGAATGACCTTGTAATTTCATAATTTCTTTTCTTGCAATGTATGCACATTTTCATCATATGAAATGTTTCGCTTCCAAAAAAAATAAAATTATGCGATGTTTGTTGTCCTTTGGGGTTCACACGACGGGTCATTACACCATTGGTATCAGAGCCAAGGTTTACAACTCTAGGTACTTTAGGTTAATTGTACCCATTAGGCTAACGTTTGAGCTTAACTCTTGATCTCACATGTTCCTCTCTAATGTCGCATCGGAGCATGCCTCACGGTAGAGGTCGAGGTTGTGGCAGAGGCTGGGGAGGTGGTGGTCATAGAGCCTACCATGAAATTACTCTGTCACAAATTTCCCATGAAATAGAACGTGAGGAATAGCAGGGGTCTCAAAATCATCTGGGAGGAGGAGGCCCAAATCTAGAACAACTGAGAATGGATGGTTTGTAGTTACGATAGTTGTTGGAGGAGGTGCTTGGTCATTTAGGCCCTAGGCCAGAAGGGGAGCAACAAGTAGAGAGAGAAAGGGAGAGGCCTCCTAGGTGGAAGGAAGTATCAATAGAGTAGGATGTAGTGGTGGAAAGTCACATGAGGGATCTATTGAGAGCTCATCCTTCCAATTTCAATGGTGCTAGCGGAGGACTTGAGGCGGAAACATGGTTAATAGACTTGGATCACTGCTTTGTGATGCATCCTTACGATAGCAATACTTGGGCTAGGTGCACCATTATGCACCTCAGAGGCTTCGCATCTACATGGTGGTGACTAGAAGAATAGAAATTGCACCTAGACATCAACATGGTGACTTGGGAGTTGTTTTTGGAGAGATTTAGAGCCTGTTTCCTCTTTGACCACTGGGGACAATGCTGAACAGATGAATTTCATGAGTTAAGATAAATGGAAATATCAGTTGACCAGTATGAGCATCAATTCTATGAGCTCAAGTAGTATGCAGGAATCGACAATGATGGGGCAATGCTTGTACAACACTTTGTTAGGGGCTTAAACACCCAAATAAGTGGAGGAGTCTAGGTCTTCGAGCCAAAGACAATGGAGGTAGCTATTGAGAAGGCATGTCTAGTAGAGGAAAATTTGGCTATGGCTTGCGAAGGCACACAAGTGTGTAGATTGACAATGCATTAGCATCTGGTTTTGGATCTCGAGGTGGGAAGCCTCAAGTTGTAGGCTCTTCTAGGAGTCATCATGTGCCTTCTAAGGGCAGTCAAAAATAGCAGCAGTCATAGCCTAAGCACAAAAATTCTCAATCTCGAAATAGTAGCAAAACTCAATTCAAAAGAAATCAAAGTTGGCAATGCAATTAGTGTAACCGTTTTGAGCAACCTCCATAGAGTTCACAGTCAGCACCCAGTCGGAGTAGTTATCAGTAGTCAAATGCACCATTGGGTGGC
>VDFB02330187.1:0-77849 GCA_007258455.2 Sequoia sempervirens
GGTTGAATGCTTATTTTTATTTTCCTAGCATTCACTCGTTGGAAAATCCCTAAAAGTTTAAACAACCCCTTCCTAGGTCATCCTTGTTGAGAATTGACTCACCTTGTGAGGTTGATAGTCAATCTAATTAGGACTCCTAGGAAATTATTGAATGAAATTGGAGAAGAGTGGTTTTCTATGACCTAGGCCATAAAGCATCTCCCTTTCCCATATTGTTCTATTAATAAGGATTAAATTTGAATTAAAGGGCAGAATGAATCTCAATTAACCAAAATTAATTAATGAAACCCTAGATATGTGTGAAAGTGTAATAAAACACTTTACAACACCCTAAATAAGGTACAATTTTTAAGTCCATTTTGTTAAAAGGGACCTAGAATTAGTGTGAATGTATACAACACATTACAACCCTAAATCAAGGCATAATTAAGTCAATTTTAGTATTAATTATTCCCAAATTAAGTGTTTAAAAGGGTTACTTTTTTCTACACTTCATTTTTCCCCCACTTTAGTGAGAGTTTTCCCCCACATGACAAACTCACACTAAATTAAACATTCAAGACACTTAAGTATGCAACAATAACAAAGGTACATAGTCATACCCTATCAAAGGCCAAGAAAAAAAAAAGAAAAACAAAGAATCAAGCACAACCATTCCAACACACTATGGAATGGGGTTGTTTGTCTGTAACATACATTGCTCACTCTAGGGTAGTGGAACATTAGTTTGTGCAATAGGTGAGCTGTCCCATTATGTGTGCTCACTTTGGGGTAGTGGGACGTCAGTCAGTCCACTAGGTGAGTTATCCCAACAAGGTGGCCAACCATACCGAAGTTATCCTCTTGACTATTTTGATATGGCACCATAATGTAATTTTTTTTGTATGCTTTTGAATGTTATGTCTATAAGTTTTTTTTGTTAAAGGCGATTTTTCTTTGTTCATGTAAGGTCTTCATCTTAGGGAACATCATGCCTAATGTCTCAAATGGAGGAAAATTCAAAGAGTATTAGATTTCCACTTATGGGATGCCTCTTGCTTCACATCATGCCACTAAGGGAGATCATATGCTTAGAAATATTGCACTCTTTGAGGACATCAAACCCAATGAAACCACCAAGAAAAAGACATGTCACAGAAAAATAGAAAATCATGCCATGAAATATATCAAAATATGTCATCAATGTATGCCCCCATTTAAAGGAGTTGCTAATACCATTGTTGTGAGCAATAGCTTTAAAGTAGACAATTTTTTGTCCTAAGACATGAGAGATTTCCTTGAAAAACCCTAGCCAAGTCATATGTTTTTGAAATAAAGCTATGCCATGAAATAGGAAGGAAGGGTTTCCCCCAAAAATACATAAGGGATGTATGGATTCTTGGTTATTATGTCTTTGATAAATTGTTGCTTAAGAACTCAGAACTATCATCATTCCCCAAATACTCATAGAACTAGAAGAATGACACAAAGAGAGAGAAAAAGAAAGAAAAAGCATTTTGAGTCAACATGGAAGAGACCTAAATGTCTTGATTCCTTGCTTCATCCCCAAAAGGAAAACACAAGAGAAATGAAAAAAGATGAAGGAAAGATTTTGGGTCAACATGGCAGAGACCTAAATGTCTCAATGTCGTGCGTCATCCCCAAAAAGAAAACACAAGACAACTGAAAATCGCTTACGTCATAGAGAATAATGTAGGTAAATATAGAGGAATGTGCAAAAAGAGAGAAAGATACATCAAGTGAAACATCATGGGGATGACATTACACACATGCAATCACATAAAGGAACATGAAAAAGAAAAAGACTAGTAAGGAACATGCAAGTCAACCTATAGTAGGTCATTCACATCCCAATCTCGATCTATATAAATGGAAGGTGAAAAACTATCCAAAGGTCCACAAAAATATGTACCAAAACTAATACAAAGCTAACTAACCCATGCCCCCATTGAGTGTAGGGAAAGGATTAGCTGAGATGGGTTATGATAATTCAGCCCTTGTGGTAAAGAAATTATTTTCCATGAATATATAATATGTATTTATAGTGAGAATGTTTAAGACCCTACAACTCCTAGATGAAAAGGAGAAAGATGCATGCTTTAAGGGACCGCCTGTATGATGTCAATCTTTTGAAATATTTGTTTTAAAGCATGAAAATTCTAAGTAATATTTCCAATAACTCCATGATATTAATAATGTGATGTGTTTGTATTCTTAGGATTTGGTTTTCAATTTTCTCTTTGTAAGAGAGGGAGACCAACCATGTCAAGTACCTAGGTCATGAAGAGCCAAAAGCGGAAGGCTTCCCTAACTTACCTCACTCTAAAGGGGTGTTTGAAATGAGGGACGAAAATGATGAGGACTATAATGTCCTTCGACCACTCTATGGAGTAGAAATCAAGATTGGGGCTAGAAGAGTAAGTTTTTGGATTTGGTAATGTAACTTAGGTAGCTCTCTACCTAAGGATGAAAGTGTGGTTCTAGGATGACAGCATGGCACTTTAGTGTCTTTCAGGTGCACTAGCATCTGTATGACCAGAGGACCAAAAATACTATATGAACTTTTAGAAAACAAGCTGACGACCTAGCCAGTGACTTCTAAAGGAGAAAAACATAATTATGAAGTAAAAAAGATATAAAAAGATGTGATAGAATAGATAGATGAGAGATAAAGTGATGAAGATAATCTCACCAAGTCGCTAGTTCACCAGCTAGCTCCAAAGGTACAACCACCTACACACAAGAAAGAGAGGAAATTTGTTGGGGCTATATAGGTGCCTACCTCAGTCAAACCCCCATTTTGGTGTTTCCACCTCCATGGATAGCGAAATAGCAATGATAGAGAAATATGTGATAAAGAATTAAGGAAGGAAGGAATGCAAATAACACTACAAAATAGTATATAGTTACTCAACCAAATCGTAAAGGAGAGGAATGAAACATTACCACCTCCACCAAGAGCTCACTAGAAAATGATGGAGAAAGAAGGCTTGAAAAATCACCACTACCTCAACTACGATGAAGGTTATAGGTGTTGCAAAACATCAAGCCCCTAGTTCAATGGCTTGCCTCACACTTTCTTTACGGAGTTGATATCTAGTGTTGTTGCTACAATGAAGTGTTTTGAATGTTGGAATGTGCTCATAAATTATGAAGAAAGATTAAGTGAAGCATGAAGATTAAAAAAAGAGATGAGTTGAATGAAGAATGGATGAATTTGAAGGAGAAGAGGGAAGAATCTTCTATTTTCAGGGCCAGTTCATCAAAGAGGGACGTTACAAACCATTCCCAATAGGAAGTGTAATGCCTCTACCAACTTTAGATGTATGAATTTATTAGGGACGTACGTACGTTACACAGACATCTGCATGTCATGTGGACATCCTCAACAAATATTCTTCTACTAACATAATAAACAAATTCCAAGTGGAAGGAAATTAGCCAACTAATGTGGAATTTCAACTTCAGATTTGGTTTTCTAAGGTGAGGATGTACAAAAGGGGAATTTGCGCAAGGGGTGAAAATTTTCTCCTACACATTTTTCCCACACTTTAGTGAGCATGAATACTGATGAGTGCTTCATAAAGTAGATCAAATAGTGAATAGGGTTAGAAATTTATACCCAAACTGTTGAGGAAGTAGATTGCAATCTAGCAAGCTTGAAAGCATAGGGTAGGCAAAGGACTTCATTACCCCATAGAAATATGAAGCTATAGATTGAAAGTGTCTTATAGGACCACAAACTTGCAAGGAGGAAACCCCCAAGATCTCTAACATGAAGGAATCCCTGAGAAGTAAGTGCCTCACAATCCCGCGAACCTGCAAGGAAGGTTTCTGCAAGATCTCTCACATGAAGGATACCTAGAAAGTGAGTGCCTCATGGGCCCATAGACTTGCAAATAAGGTGTCCTCCTAGATCTCTCACATGAAGGATACCCAAAAAAAGAGCACCTCATAGGCTAGAAAACCTACAAGGAAGGTGTCTTCCAAGATCTCTCACATGAAGGATACCTAGAAAGTGAGTGCCTCACAGGAACACAAGCCTACAAGGAAGGTGTCCTCCAAGATCTCTCACATGAAGGAAACCCAGAAAAGCACCTTACAAACCTACAAACCTACAAGGGAGTGACCTTGAAGATCTCTTGCATGGAGGAAGCTTAGAGAAAGTGCCTTATAGGCCTACAAACCTACAAGGAGGTATCCCCCAAGATCTCTCACATGGAGGAAACCTAAAAAGGAGAATTTGTAGAGACATAAAGCGTATTCACAAGTGCACCTGCAAAGTGACATGTCTACCTATAGATAGAACATGTCTAAAAGTGGACATGTAGGAAAGAAAATAGACAGTCATGTAGACCTTCAACAAGTTGGAAAAATTTCAAAGGGGTCCCTCAAGAACCCAGTGTGAAAAAGGAGTTCCACTCAAGGGATGTGCTATTTGACAATGCAAAAGAGATATTGATTCATCGCCAAGGAATCCTTTCAAAATATGTTCACTTCATCAAGGAATTCGAAAGGAAGAAAATGCCTTCTTGTGAGGGGAAGCTAAAGGTTGCTCCCTCTTTGAATGAAAGGTCTCAAGTTATTTCTTTGCAAACCCATGATGAAGGAAACATGTTATGTTAGGGGTCCAAATCGATAATGTGATTCTTTAAAAAAATTTGCAAGGATTCTCAAGAAAATATTCATTGGCCATGAATGCATTTTCTAAAAATTGAAGTAATGGCATTGTCACACATGAAAGGGACAACTCAAGCAAAGAAGAGAGAAAGATAAGAAGAAAGTGAAACAAAAATGAATAACAACAAAGGGCATAGGGGAGATCTAGTATTTCAGGCTTAGAACTACTCATAAATATATATATATATATATATACAAGTATAATAATAGTATATGAAATGGACTATCATCAGCCCCTTACTATATCAGACCATGTGAAGAATGCAGGAGAAGAAAAAGTAAAAATAAAAAATTGTGTCAACATGGAAGGGAAGCCTAAATGCCTCCAATGCTTTGCATTATCCCCAATTTATCGAAAATAAATCACAAACATATAAGAATGATGATACGAATAGAAGACGGTTTACAAAAAAAAAAACTCTTGTATCCAATCACCAACAAGGGTGACAAGGGCAATCCAAGAACACTTAGCATGATCGCAAGAGAAAACATCACAAAACACACACATCTAATCTAAAGATAAAGAAAAGGCCTCCCCTTAACACTGATCGACTAAGAGGTCATCCACTTCCCACTTTAGTTATTTATAAGGGGAGGGAGGACAATCTTTGAATGGTGGGATGTTAAGAGGAGGGGCTTCTAACCCTCCTACAGCAAGGGCTAAGGAAGAAGGTCCCACACAGTCTCCTAGGCTCTTGTGGAGCTATGGTCAATGATTTTGTGAAAATCACTTACAAGGCTAGAACTTCATCTAGAGAGTTAAACATGCACTTCACCGAAGTTCCATGTCATACATCAACAAATGAAGAAGGTTGTCTGAGATTAACTGCTAGTCTCACTGAGTGACTTGGGAGTAGTGACAAACTCATGGGAAGTTGGGGTTGGTTTTGTCACTAGGACATAACATGCCAATGTAGGACCATCTTTCATGGAAGGTGGTCTCCTCTTATGCCCTCCCTTGATAGAAGGATCACTCTTCACCTTCTACTCTATCGGGGGATGTGAAATCCCCAAAGATGAGGCTAGAGTTGAAAAGGAAGAGGAGGAGAGAACCACATCAAATACCACCGAAGTTTTCTGCATATACATGGGTTTTGGGAAGGAGGGAATTCTAGAAGGGACATCAACAAGGGTAGCTCCACAGAAGGAGTGATGAACACCTATACCTTTTTAGGGTCAGGTGCATTCATACTCACAACAGAAGCCAAAAGTGATGCAGAACTTAGTTGAATGGAAGCAAAGGGGAGGAGGGTAAGAACTTCTTAAAAGCAACAACAAGATCAAGAGACTAATCATAGCACAAAAGAAAGAGACAAGATGAGAGAAAATGATGATTGTATTCTCAATATGCATGGATATGTACAATGAAGATAGACCATTACCAACATATACAAGGATTGCTTATAAAGGCAAGCTAGGACACAATGAAGGGACATGAATGATACGAGTGTCCCAATCATGTGTAGGGTAGGTAGAAAGAAATAATACATAATTCCATGAAAGGTGGATCACCCACCTAAAGTGGAATCATCATGCCACAAAAAGTGGAGATAAAAAGGTGATAACTAGATCACACCACAAAGAGTGTAATTTCTCCTAAACACACTTCCCTAAGTGTCCAACTCATATCTATCAATGTATGCACAAACCTAGATGCAAGATGCAAATAACTAGGTGTCACAATAGCAACCCATAATAATATGCATTCCCTAAGTAAGCTTAAGTAAATTGTAATAAGTAAAATACTTATTTACACCAACAAGGAGAGAGGAGGACATGGTAGGAGGCCCTAATATAGGGGTGGCTATCTCCTCTTCCTTCCTCTGTAAGGTAGCCTACTCACTGGTGAGAGCCTTTCACCGGTCCTTGTGCTCGCACATAAGGTGGTTTCTACAACTCTTCAAGCTAGAGACTAGAGGTTACAAAGGAACAAAAGGCTCCTTCTAAACCATGGAAGTGTCCTCCATAGTTATTTCTAGTGGAGGGAGAGGCTTCTTAATGGGAGTAGAAAGAATAGGTTGAGAAGTGATGGGGGGAGTAAGCTCTAATGCCTTGGAAGTGGGTCTCTTCCTGTTTACTATCTTGGGAACATAAGTGGTAGGAGGCCATAGAGGCCAAGACATAGAAGATTCCCCATGGGTACCTTTCTTCCTACCATACTGAATGGGCTTGGGCTCTATGGGAAAAATAGGAAGCTCAAATGTGAGACGTTTGGACTTTCACCAAGCTTGCACCATATGAATCTCTCATAGAAATAGAACAAAACTTGATGACACCATAGCAAGGTGAGAAGGAGTGTTAGACTAAACAATGGAATAGGAAGAAGGAGGATCTCAAGACCGCTTCTTTTCTTCCCTTCTACTTGCCTTGGCGGCATCACTATAAGCTTTTAAGCAATCCCTATGTGAAACAACATAAGGCAATGGATGGTATCTCACTCTTGGTGTTAAGCGCCATCTCTTGTAATTTTGATAGGTTTAGTACAAGAGGTCCTTCCTAGGTAGGAGAAGACCAATGAGTGTAGACCAAGAGTAATCCAGGGAGTAACTACCATGAGAAACTGATGGCTTATAACTGGTGTCATGAATCACATGCATAAAACCCTCATGGATAAATTTTAAACATTTATGCACAACTGAAGGTACAAAATTCATCACTACTAACCAGGGGATACCCAGCTACACTCAAGAGATTTTAAATCTATGGATTATGTCAAAAAAAAGATTCATAGATTTAGGTCCAACTAAAACTAACAAGACGATACTACCCATAGGAGATATGGAAAGTATGTCATGTGTGCAAATGGTTCTCACAAGTGCATCATACCCATTTTTTATGTAGAAATTTTATTAGCATGATATCCTCAGTTATGATATTTGCTTGAGATGTTGGATCAATGAGAACACCTGCTACAGTGTTTCCATTGATCCATGCAGGGATGTAGAGAGGATAGGGTTCTCTATTAAATCCCATCAATAGGTCTTATGAGGTGAAGGCTATATTAGTACCACCATTCATAGGTTGTGCAGAGGGGATAGGTTGGTACAAGAAAGAGGCCATCCTATGCACTAAATGACACTTTCAAAAACCTCCCCAAAAGTTGCAAGATAGGATAGTGACCCAATTAAGGTTTCATTGTGCAAAACTTTCAAAACCCTCAAAATATTCCTACTAGGGGTCATAGGTTGGGTTACAAGGTGAGAATCCCCACAATTCTCACACCTACAATGCTCCTAGATCATGAGGAAAGGGACTTTCAATATCGTAAAATGGAACCAAAATGGTTCACATTGATTTCACCAAAAATTCAAGAGAGGGGGACCAACCATGTCAAGGCCCTAGGTCATGGAGAGCTAAGAGTGGAAGGTTGCCCTAACTTACCTCACTCTAAAGGGGTGTTTGAAATGAGGGATGAGAATGATGAGGACTTTAATGTCCTTCAAACACTCTGTGGAACCAAAATCAAGATTGGGGCTAGGCGAGCCAGTTTTCAAATTTGGTACTATATCCCAAGTAGCTATCTTCTCATGGAAAAAAGTGCAATTCTAGGATGATAGTGCAGTGCACTCGTATCTCTCAAGTGGACTTGCATCCATACGACTAGAAAACTGAAAATACCATATGAACTGTCTAAAAACAAGCTGACAACCTAGCTAGTGACTTCTAAAGGAGAAAAATAGAATTATGAAGTATGAAAGATATAAATGGATGTGATAGAATAGATAGATGAGAGATAAAGTGATGAAGATAATCTCACCAAGTCACCAATTCGCCAACTAGCTCTGAAAGAACAACCACCTACACACAAGAAAGAGGGGAAATTTTTTGGGGCTGTATAGGGGCTACCTCAATCATACCCCTGTTTTGGTATTTCCATCTCCACAGAAAACAAAATATCAATGATAGAGAAATATGTGATAAATAAGTAAAGAAGGAAGGAATGCAAATAATACTACAAAACAATACATAGTTACTAAACAAAATCATAAAGGAGAAGAGTGAAACGTTACCACCTCCACAAAGAGCTCACTAGCCAATGATGGAGAAAGAAGGATTGAACAATTACCATAGCCTCAACTATGATGAAGGGAGCTATTACAAAACCTCAAGCCCTTGCTCCAATGGCTTGCATCATAGTTTCTTTATGGAGTTGATGAAGTGTTGTTGCTGCAATGAAGTGTTGAGAATGTTGGAATGTGCTAAAAAATTGTGAAGAAGGATTAAGTGAATGTTTGAAGATTTCAAAAAGAGATGAGTTGAATGAAGAATGGATGAATTGGAAGGAGAAGAGGTAATAATCTACTATTTGTGAGGTCATTTTATCGAAGAGGGATGTTACAAATCATTCTCAATGGGAAGTGTAACTCCTCTGCCAGCTTCAAATGTAAGAATCCATCAAGGATGTAAGTGTGCTGCGTGGGAATCCCTAACAAATATTCTTCTAAACTTCTTTTATTTCTAGATGGTGTACAAGGGAATTCTAATTTCTTTAGTTTGTAAGGCCTTCTTGCTTGCTAGATTCACCAACTTCCCTAGGTGAATATAGAGTAGGAGGACCCAAAATGACCTAGTCTTCTTGATCATCTTTATGAAGCATTGGTTGTTTTTTAGGAAGGAGGACACTTATGTCAAGGGGAAGATCTTGATATCCTAACCCTTTGGTATCTTTAGTTGGTATTTTCTCTAGGAGTTGATGAATTTCATGTTCACTTGTTGTATCACATCCTTTTTTTCTTAAAATCATGAATTCTTTTCCATGTCTCTTCTAGATTGATATAGAAGTGTTTTTTTACCTTGTTAACATAGAATGGTTGAATGTTTGCTTTACTAGAGGAACTAGGTTCACCTATTGTGGGGAGCTTAGGCTTAGCTTGCGAATCAATTTTAGGATGTAAAAGAGTGAACATCTCAAGTTGTGTTTGTTGTTTCATGGAAGGATAGAAGGATGCATTATTCTCAAGGTTGTTAAGGAAATCATTTATGAAGTTTTTCATGTTGTCATTATCTTCTCTAATGATGTCAACATTATGAGGATGACATGCATTAGGAGTTGTGTGAGCATGAGTAGGTTCAATTGCATTAGGGTCATTTCCAAAAACACAACTTGAAACATCAACCAAAGAGAACAAGGAATTCCACACATTGCTTAAACACTTGTCCATTTTTAGATTTTTTAGATCTAAACAAAGTAATTTGTTGATTAAAAAATTCAATAAACTAAAAATGAAATCGTGTGAATACAATTTTTGAATTTTGACAATGCACTAAATGAAGAAAATTAAGCAAGATTCACTAAATGTAATGAAACAAAAAATTAGAAAACTGAAATAGAAATGTAATAGCAATAAAGAAACTTAAAACTGAGATTTTAAATCCCAAAAAATACAAATCAAGACCTATTAGGGACTCATTTTCCAATAAAATCAAATGGGTCCTAGATAAGGATTTTTGTTTTGATTGATTTCTAAGTGTTTTTCAATGCCTTTCAGATGCCAGAAACTTTAGGTCAAGCCTGATCAGGGACTCATTTTCCAGTAAAGGTGAATGGGTCCTTGATTAGGGTTTTTTTCACTATTTTTGAATGATTTTTAAGTTTTCTACAATGTCATTCAGTTGTAGGTTTGAGACAACTTTTAGTTTTAGATTTTCTAGAAATGCAATGTGAAAATGTAATAAAATGATGATTACAAAGACCTAATTTAAAATGCAATCTTGTTTTGATTTTAAAATGCAAATTTATGAGACCTAAATGATATGCAAAATGACTTTTTTTTTATATATATTTAAAGAATGCAAAACAATGCAATTCTAAACCCTAAATGAAATACAGTTTTGAATGCAAAGTAAGAAACCCTAAATGAGATCTAATTCAATGAAAATGAATGCATATTAATGCAAGATCTAAACAAGGATGAGAAGAAAGACTCCAATATTAGAAAATTATAATATTCAATAGTCGAGTTCACCAAAATATTTAGGGGAAAAAGGTAGGGCTTGCATTAAAATGATTAGATCAAAATGATGAACCACTACTTTTCACCCTAAAACATGCAATTATGTGCAATATATGATGAAAATAATAATAAAAAATCAATCCGAACTATTATAGAAACTATGAGGGAAGTTTTGAGAGGCTAGAATGATGTGAACCTTGTTGCAAGAAGGTTGTTTTTAGGTCACAAAGGACTCATTCGCCTTTATTGGCAAATGGGTCCCCATTAGGGTTTTTGAAATTGAGATATATGTTCTATTCCTTGATTTCTACTCTCATATCCTTGGTGGTGAGCTCCCGAAAACCTAAAAAAAATTATGAAGCCTTCTTTCCATGTTCTTCCAATATGAATGACAATTTTGCAACTTGACAACTTTAACAATTTTGCTCCAATCTTGTTCTCCACTTGATCTTCAACCTATAAATCTGCAAACACACATTCAAGAGGAGGATAAATTGTTTGTTTTTAGTGAATAGTGGTTTTCCTAAGTCAAATCCCTTTTAGGTAATTAAACCAAATGATGAAATAATGAAATTGAAGCATGAAACATGAAATGTGAAATGATGATACCTTGGAAGTTATCGTAAAATATAAATATGCAAACTAACATGAAGTGGCCATGAAGAATGTAGATCTTGGTCTCAAATTAGATGTGAAATAATTCTTGCAAATAGATCTTCAATGCTACATCAACACTATTTGCTCAACAACATGCTTGAATGAACTATGCCTTTGACATGATGAAATGACCTTGAATTGTTACAATAAAACTTCACTAATCTACCTTTGAATGCCTTTTAAAATGCTCTTGTGAAGTATTAGGATGCTCTCTTGAAAATATTAGTTGAAACTATGTGAATTAACCTTATATTTATACTAAATCTAAGAATTAACCTTGAAATTAAAATAATTCAAGCCAACACCAGATATAGGATTAAATTCAAAAAGGGGTGTTCTATGTGAGGAGGACCCATTCACCACATTTTCCACTAAAGGAAAATGGGTCCTAGCACAAATTTCTAGGACCATGCTTCGAGGGCTGAAATAACATCAAAAACCCATTTCAAAAATGCCAAGAAAGGGGTGTCCTATGTGGAGAGGACCCATTCGCCACTAAAGGCGAATGCATCCTAGCACCATTTTCTAGGACCTTATGCTTTCCAAATAGATGTTATACAATATCATTATTGGGTGTCAGAATAGATCCGTCGGAAAGTGTAATTAATAAGGCTTAAATTTGAATTAAAGGGGCCAATTAAGCTCAATTAACCATAATTAATTAATGAAACCCTAGATAAGTGCAAAACTATAATACAACACTTTACAACAAACTAAATAAGGTAAAATTTAAATCCATTTTATTTAAAAGGGCCCTATACTTAGTGTGAATGTGTGCAACACATTAGAACCCTAAATCAAGGCATAATTAACTTAATTTTAATATTAACTAGTCCCAAGTAAGTGTGGAAAAGGGTTACTTTTTTGTACACTAAAGTTTTCCCCCACTTTACTGAGAGTTTTCCCCCATGACAAACTCACACTAAAGTAGGAATTCAAGACACATACGTATGCAGAAATAAAAAAGGTATATAGTCATACCCTATCAAAGGCCAAGAAAAACAAAGAAAAAAAATGATCAAACACAACCATTCTAACATATTGTGGAATGGCGTTGTTTTTTTGTAAGATATGTTGCTCACTCTCAAGTAGTGAAACCTCATTCTATCCACTAGGTGTTTTGCCCCAACATACTTGATCACTCTAGGGTAGTGGAACCTCAGTCTATCCACTAGGTGAGTTATCCCAACCATACCAAAGTTATCCTCCTAACAACTTTGATAAGGCACCAGAATGTAATGCTTTTTGTATGCTTTTGAATGCCATGTCTATAAAAAAAAATTTAAAGGGGATTTCTTTGTTCATGTAAAGTCTTCTTCTTATGGAACATTGTCCCTAATGTGTCCAAGGGAGGACAAGTCAAAGAGTATTATATCACCACTTATGAGATACCTTTCACTTCACATCATGACACCTAGGGAGAGCATATGCTTAGAAATATCTCTCTTGGAGGACATCAAACTTAATGAAATCACCAAGAAAAGGAAATGTCAGAAGAAAAAAGAAAATCATGCCATGAAATATGCTACAAGATGTCATCGATGTATGAACCCACTTTAAAATATTTTCTAACACTATTGTTGTGAGCAATTGATTTAAAGTAGCTGATGTTTTATCCTAAAACATGAGAGATTTCCTTGAAAAACCCTATCACAATTCATATGTTTCCGAAATAAATGTACACCATGAAATAGGAAGGAAGGGTTTCCCCCAAAAATACATAAGGGATCTATGGATTCATGGTTAGTATGTCTTTGATACATTATTTATTAAGGGATAAAAACTATCATCATTCCCCAAATACTCATACAAATGGAAGAATGAAATCAAGAGAGTGAAAATAAAGAAAAATTATTTCAGGTCAATATGGAAGAGACCAAAATGTCTCGATGCCTTGCATCATCCCCAAAAGGAAAAAAAAAAGAGAAAGGAAAAAGATAAAGGAAAGCTTTTGGGTCAACATGGAATAGACCTAAATTTCTTGACACCTTTCATCATCCCTAAAAGGAAAACAAAAGACAAATGAAAAATTCTTACAACATAGAGAAGAATGTAGGTACACATAAAGGAATGCACAAGAAGAGAGAAAGACACATAAAAAAAACATCACGAGGGATCACATTACACACATGCAATGACATAAAGAATCATGAAAAATAAAAGACTAATAAGGCACATGCGATTCAACATATAGTAGGTCATCTACATCCCCATCTCGGTCTATATAAATGGAAGGTAGACAACTAGCTAAAGGGACAACAATATGTACCAAAACTAAGAAAAGAATAACTAATCCATGCCCATATTGAGTGTAGGAAAATGTTGAGTCGAGATGGGTGATGATAATCTAGTCCTTGAAATAATGAAATGATTTTCCATGAATGTATAACATGTAATAGTGAGAATGTTTAAGACCCTAAAACTATTACATGGAAAGGAGCGAGATGTATGCTTTATGGGACCACCTTTATGATGTGAAGCTTTTGAAATGTTTTTCTTAAAGCATGACAATTATTAGTACTATGTTCAATAACTATATGATATCCACAATGTGATGTGTTTTTATTCTTAGGATTTGGTTTTTCATTATCTCTTATACGTGGTAATGTGATAAGTTCATCATGTAGAAGTATGTGTAAAGTTATTTTAGTTCCAAATGGCGTACAATGGAATTCTAATTTCTTTAGTTTGTAAAGCCTTCATTGTTTGCTAGATTCACGAATTTCCCTATGTGGATATAGAGTAGGAGGACCTGAAATGACCCTATCTTCTTGATCATTGTTACAATGCATTGGTTATTCCTTAGGAAGGAGGACACTTATGTCAGGGGGAGGATCTTGATATCCTAACCCTTTGGTATCTTCAGTTTGTATTTTCTGTAGGAGTTGATGAATTTCATGTTCACTTGTTGTATCACATCCTTTGTTGCTTAAAATCGTGAATCCTTTTCCATATATCTCTTCTAGATTGATAGGAGTGTTTGTTACATTGTTAACATAGAATGGTTGAATTTTTTCTTGACTAGAGGAATGAGGTTTACCTATTGTGGGGAACTTAGGCTTATCTTGTGACTCAATTTCAGGATGTAAAAGAGTAAACATCTCAAGTTGTGTTGGTTTTTTCATGGAAGGATAAAATAATGCATTACTCTCAAGGTTGTTAAGGAAATCATTTATAAAGTTGTTCAGGTTGTAATTATCTTCTCCAATGATGTCAACATCGTGAGGAGTACATGCATTAGGAGTTGTGTGAGAATGAGAAGGTTTAATTTCATTAAGTTCATTGCCAAAAAAACAACTTCAAACATCAACCAAAGAGAACAAGGACTTCCACACATTGCTTAAACACTTGTCAATTTTTAGATTTTTAGATCTAAACAAAGTAATTTGCTGATTACAAAATGCAATAAACTAAAGATGAAATGTTGTCAAAGCAATTTTGAATTTTGACAATGCACTAAATGAAGAAAATTAAGATTCACTAAATTTGATGAAACAACAAATTAAAAAATAGAAATAGAAATACAACAATAGGAAACATAAGCTTAAAACAAAGATTTCAAATCTTGAAAATGTAGATCAAGACCTACTAGGGACTTATTCACCAGTAAGGGCGAATGGGACCTGGATAATAATTTTTGAAATGTTTTGACTAATTTCTAAGTGTTTTTCAATACTTTTTACATACTAGAAAGTTAAATTCAAGCCTAATTAGGGACTTATTTTCTAGAAAAGGTGAATGGGTCCTTGATTAGGTTTTTGTTAACTATTTTTGAATGATTTTTAAGTTTTTTGCAATGTATTTTAGTTCCAAGTCTAAGATAGTAGCTTTCAATTTTAGAATTTTTAGAAATGCAATGTAAAAATGTAATAAAATGATGAATACAAAGACCTAATTTGAAATGCAATGATGTTTTGATTTTGAAATGAAAATTTAAGAGAACTAAGTGACATGCAAAATGACTAATTTATTTTATTATTTTTTGAATTTAGAGAATGCAGACAATGTAATTCTAAACCTTAAATGAAATGCACAAGTTTGAATGCAAAGTAAACTGGATGTATTTTTTTGTAGGAGGGTGTTATTTTGGAACTGGAGCTAACAAGAGGTTCTTAAAAGTAGACTAGATGATTTTTTTTGTAAAATGATTTTTTTCTAGTCAACTGAAGTTCTTTTATTGCAAGTGCCTAAAATAATTTATTTTCATGTTGGGTGCACTTCATTTTTTACATGTTGGTTCTAGAGGGAATAATATATATATATATATATATATATATATATATATATATATATATATATATATATATATATATATATATATTTATAAATTTTACATCTCTCATTCTTAGGGTCTGAAGGTTGGAGATTTAGACTAAATGTCTAGTAGCATAGGTTTTCTCTAAATTTTCTTATTTCCACAACATTTTCATAGTTATACTTTTAGAGTTTAGTCTCAAGAAGTATGAATCTATACACCAGTGGAGTTTTTCTATATTTGTAGAAGTTTTGAACTTTGAAATACAATAAAATTAGTCAAATTTCATCACTTCTAAGTTTTACTCTAGCATGTAAATGGTATTTTTCTCATTGTTATGATTTATGGTTATTCAAAGAGATAAAGTGGTTTATATTTTGAATCTTAAATGGATAATGGTTATGAAATTTTAAATCATGCTTCTTGAATTTAGCACTAAAAATAAATGTAATGGTGTGTAATACAAATTTATTTATCTTCTATTTTTCTAGAATATCTCTTTGGATAAATAGTAAATTATGTTAATTAGAATGAATATTTTTTCTCTCTTCTTGCATTCCCAAGCATCCCATATTTTAAAATTTATTTAAATTCTTATTAATTAGGATTATATTAGAATAAGCATGCCCAATTTGAATTAAAATAACAATAGGCCCCTTGAACGTTACAACCATGTTGACCACTCTACAAGACAACATAGTTATGACCCAAATCCCAAAACCTTGGAAGGTTATTGATCATATTATTAGTTTCCTTTTTCAAGAGAGGTAAGATGATCAATACCATACCTATATTGTGTGTGTCAAATAGGCCATCAATAAGATCCTCCAAACGTTATTAAGTATAATGATGACCTCTCCTATAGGTAGCAATAAGACACTTTAATCACTCTACCACCTATCCACAAGGTTCATCATCATATATTAGTGAGATCTAATCTTCAACATGAATGTGATATCAAACATTCCTTCAGCATCTAAGAACTCCATGTCCATGTCTATGAGTTGAGGTCTTAGACTCATTCTAGGTCTTCATTGCACTCACTATTGTAGAGGAGGTAGATTCTCCTACATTCATCCAAACCATGTTTTCAGTCTCTTTCAAACTCAAACCTAAGTCCACCCATCCTAAATTGTGTAGGTGTTACTATACATAGGCATCATTCTATAAAAGTGTCACTTTGTCTACAAAAGTATTATTTCATGTAAGAAAAATTCCACACAAGTGATCATCCACTAACGTAAGTGTTATTGATTCAGAAACATATGGCATGGCATAAGGATTTTTGAATAGCCTCTTATGTCTTCTTATACTTTAATGCAATTTCTCACAATAATGGTGTTAGAAACCACTTTAAAGTGGGGGCATACATCAACATTCATGTTTTAGAGTGTGGTTTTCTTTATTCTTGTGATGCATCCTTTTCTTGGTGGTATCATTGGGTTTGATTTCCTCTGAGAGTGTGATATTTATTTGACTTGTCCTCTCTTGGATGTATTAGGCACAATTTTACCTAAGAAGAGACCTTACGTGAATTAAGGAAAATCACTTTGAACATTCCTTACACTATTTTTCATTTACAATACCTATTATATGACTACCTTTCATAACAAAACTTGCATGTTTGTAGAGCCATCTTGTTTGTTCATGAGCTTCAAGCATATGAATTTTTGCTTGTCTCATGAAGCTCAAAGATCATTTTTGTGTGGTGCCTTATCAAAGTTATCGGGAGGTATAGCTTTGGTATGGTTGGATGGGAAGCCGATTTGAGGCATTACTTTCCCTTAGCCACTCATGTGTGTGTGTGAGTGCATATCGGCCATATGTTTCTTAACTTCTTGGATTACTCACCTAGCAGATAGCCTACAACTTTGCTGCCTTAGAGTGAGCATGTAGTTTTTGGAAAAAAAAACTAGATCTAATCTACATTGTGATGGACAAATGGTTGAAGCTTGATCCACCCCTTTTTATTTTTACTTGTTTTTTTTTTTCTTTATTTTAGTTAAATTGATAAATTGTGTTTTTGTGTATCTTGATGTTTCATATCATACACCTTGTGTGTGTCCTTTTATGCTTATGTTAGTTTGACATAGGATCTTAGATCCTAGGGGCTTGATCACCTTCTCGATCTTTGTTATCCTAGACCATTTGCATCGATACACTTGGACCCCTCTTGAATGTCTACTTTAGTGTGAATTTGAAGCAAGTTCATCCTCTCACTAAAGTGGGGCCTAAATGTGGTAACAAAAAAAGTACACCTTTTCCTTGCTTGATTTGGGAATAATTAATGATAAATTGGACTTAATATTGCCTTGATCTAATATTGTGATGAGTTTTACACATCCACATTAGTTCTTAGGCCGTTTTTAGGATAAGTAAATCTAACTTTTCCTTAATTTAGTGTTGTAAAGTGTATTTATTTTCACCTTCACATTAAATTTAGGAGGCTTGTAAATTAAGTGGACCTAATCTAGTTTTGTAATTTTTTTTACACATTCACATAGGATTTAGGGCCCTTTTAAGCTAAATTGACCAAATTTTTCCTTAATTTAATAATGTAAAGCATATTTATTTACACTTTCACATTGAATTTGGGGCACTCTTGCATTTATGGCCTTAATATCATCATTAATAGGCCCCTAAGACCCTATATTATGCATCCCAAGGCATATTTCAATCAAAAACTTGACAAGACAAACAAATAAGCTTAATTTACACACTCCCTGAAACTTTAGCAATAAAAATAGGCCCTATAGGATCCATTCACCACTTTGGGTGAATGAGTCCCACCCAACTAGGACCCATTCACACAGCTTGGTGAATGTGTCCCATTTAGCCTATTTTCATGGTTTTGAGTGAGAAAAAATGGGTTTGAAGTTCAAATTTTATGTATTTTTTCCTTTTGGATCTAATACATGGGATATTAGATGGATTTCCTATATAAATGAGCTTTCAAATGATTATTTCACTAAGTATACATGTTATCAAGTCAAGCATTCAAGAGTTAAGCATTCCAAGACTTCACAAGATCATCTAGAGAGCATTCAAGATCATTTTTAAGGCATTCAAGTGAAAAATCCTTCATTAATTGTTGGAGCAATTCAAGATCCATCATCATGTCAAGCATATCAAACATCAATCATGTTATTGAGCTAGTGTTATGATGTAGCATTGAAGATCCAAGATCAAGCATTGTTCTACTCCTATTGTCAAGATCAAGATCTACTTCCTTCATGATCATTTCATGTTGAGTTAAAGATTTACAAGACATTATTTACAAGGCATCATTCAAGGTATCATTGTTCATTTTTTATGTCCTTGTTTCATTGTTTCATCATTTGGTTTAATTACCTAAATAGGGTTTGACCAAGGCAAACCCCTATTCACAAACAATCAACAAGTTTTTCCCCTCTTTACATGTGGTGATTGCATATTTAGGTTTCTTGGAGCTTGAAAGATCATTTGCAAGGTTGTAATATTCACGAAAATTTCAGCCACAACCCTAAAATCAAAGTTTTGGATCCAGAAACAAAGTGTAATACAAAGAGCAGACATTAAAGACTAGATTCAAACTTTGGAATACTAGAAAACCCTAACTAGACTCATTCACACAGATTGGCAAATGAATCCCAGTTTAGCTCAATTTTTAGATTTTTTGTAGTTTTAGATACCATTTTTTCTAGAAACCTGTTCCTATGTAGAAACCCTGATTTGGGACTGATTCACCCAAATTAGTGAATGAGTCCTAGTAGGCCTAAATTTTAGGTTATCTAGCATTTTAGGCTTCCATTCCAGATCTCTCAACTTTCTAGGTGCTACTCTATAATTTTTCAATTTGCTATTCTAATTTTTGTGCATTTATAGTTCATTTAGTGAGGTTTCATGCATCATTGAGTTCAATCATTAGATCTTGCATTTCATTATCTTTTCCAAGCTCTGGCTTGGTGGTAAACCCCTCGTTAGTTTACAATCAGACCCTAGCAAAACCCTATTGAAAAATCTCTTTCTCCTTTGCATTGAGATTTCTAGGGTTACCCTTTAATGAAGTAATTGGAAAGTGGGTTTTCTTTATGTCCTAAGCCATATGATAGCACTCAACCCCGATTTTGAGTTACTACAATAAGATACCGGGAATTATCTTGTAATATGATAAGTTGTGTACATAAATGTGAATAAAAATTATGAAACAATCATTTTTATTTGAGAATGAGAGAAATGTAACAAAACTAAAGTCATAAACCAAAATTTTAATTTTTTTTTCTTATTATATTAAAGTTATTATGTATTCATTCAATTATGTATTCAAAAACTTCTATCCATACATGATAGTCATTTTTCTATATAGGAAAAGCATATATCCATACAAAATGGGTATTAATCTATCCATCTAGGATATACATCTATCCATATAGGATAGATAAATTTCTTTGGCCAAAGACTTAGACTCATTGAGACCAACTATATCTTGAGTCACTCATTGAAGACTACACTTCTATAATGGAAGTGTGTAGAGGTTGCCATTCTTCAAGGGTATATTTATAAATATTTATTAAATAATAATATTGAGTCATGCATAAAATTTTATCCTAAAACCTTAAGGGGCTAGGAAATTCATTCATGAATCTTCTGAATATACACTAAATTTATTTTCTCTCATATTTATCTTAATGGTTCATCCTTAGATTTAATTGAGTGATTCACTTGAGTGAATAATTTTAATTAAATATTAAATTTGGAAAATCTTTTACTTTGGAAACTTTCAAGTCCACACCTAAAAACTTATGCATTGGGAACCTAAAACCTCTTTCATTCACCAAAAAATCTACATACATGCTTCCTAAAGAGCTCAAGGTGTAATATATATAGCTCTAATTTGTAAACTATGTTTGGTGTGAACTATTAGTGTGGGTATGTAGCCCTTTCTAGGGGCCTTTTTCATAGATAATTCCTCTCAATTTATACCCACTAAGCTAATAATATGATTCAACAATTATTTAGTTGGCTCGACCAATACCTATTTACTAATCTACTTTAATTTCCTAATAAATGTAGAATATGTTTTATTTGAACTATACGATGATATTTATCTCCCTCAAAACTATAAGATGATAATATTATCTCTCTCAAAACTACATGGTGATGATTCCTCCTTAACTAACATTAATTAGTTTATTTATTTACTATTTATTTTTCATTTTTTTAATTATTCAAGAAAGATTACTCGTTCCTTGGATTTAAATTAACAATGCATTTGTTGCTACTCAGTAGTGATTTATAATTATGATGTTGAAGACAATACAATCAAATAAAGAAAATAATGTATAAACATAATGAAAATAAACAAGACCTTTTACCTTGAATCATCTTGCTCCTTAGATAGAGATGAAGTAGAGTGCACTCTTTCGCCACTTATTTTTCAATCAAATGCTTACGTGCTTAACTATGCTAGACTACAAATTGGATTGATGAATAAAAAACTAACATAATAAAGGTATAATAAAGGATTTTACTTATTAGAAAATGACTTGATGAAAATGAAGGGTGAAGGATACTATTTAGAGATTCATGGTGTGTGGGATTAAGGGCTAAGATGCAACCAAAATATGAAGGGCTCACAATTGATGAGAGATCTCAAGAAAGATAAAATAGACAAGTGTCATAAGAGGGTATATTTGAAAGGGATGGCTAATGATGGCGATTTGATAGTAAAAAAGGACATTTTGGTGGGATTTTTAAAAGATATAAGATTTGTCTTTTTGTCTACTCCAATGGAGGTAGCAACTTAAAATTGGGATTCATTGGAAAGAGGAATCTTGTCCCATGCATGGTCAAACCTTAAAGTGTCATTTTTCTCAAGTGGATTTATGAGGGATGAGGTGGAGAATTATTGGATGAATGTGAAGAGGGAGGGCACATGTTACATGATGACAATTTTGAGGATTGGATGAATATTTAATTGAGGAAACGGTTAAGGATTTAGTATGGATAAATTAATTTTAATTGGGATTAGAAGAATTAGTGGTTATGGTTGAATTAATTAAATTAATAAACCTTAGGAGAAATAAGGAAATATAATTAAAATTAAATAAAGTTTAATTCATTACAAGGATGAATGATAGTTAATTAAATAATAAAAATAGAATAATACAAAATATGGATGATAGTTAATTAAATATTTATTTACTTAAAATTATGTCAGAGAATCAATTTTGTGGTGTTTATACTTTGACCTTCATTGATACATCACAAGTAATAGAAGTGGTGTCAGGTCAAATAAGAATAACTTAAGCCCCAATTTGCTAGGAGGAAGATGGAGGAATGATACCACATTGAGAGGTTTCTTAAGAAAATATTTCTAGGTGATCTATTGAAAAGAATAAATAAAGGTTAAAATGGATAAAATATAGAAAAATAAGATAAATGGATAAAAATGAGGGCAAAGGATGAAAATGGGGAAATGGTAGCTTGAAAAGGTGAAAACTATGAAAATTTTAGGGTCTAGGTCTCCTAATGGGGCTTAAGAGGCCTTCACACCTTCTAGAGATCAAAGTGAATTTGACACAACAAATCTTAGACACCATGGTACAAATTCCATGACACACATTGTAAAGTAGGTCCATCAATTCTAATGGTCAGAGGGCTCAAGGGTACTAGTATTTCTTTAACCTTGGGTCTCTATGGATAGCTTAAGGGGCAATGAATGTAGGTACAATTAGGGAAAGAATATGTGTGAATATATGAAACCATTGCTTGTGCATCAAGATTAGAACTTGCATGGTTAGAATCAATGTTTTCATAGTGAAAGTGCACTTGTAGAGTATGTAAGAGATGGGGACCACTACGTGCAAGACCCTAGGTCACAAAGGGTCAAGATGTGAGAGGCTGCCCTAACTTACCTTAGCTAAGTGTAGTGTTTAGGGTATCAGGATGAGAATGATGAGGATTATAGAACCCTATGACCACTCATTAATATTGAGTTTTAAGGTGGGGCTAGGCAAGTTAGATTTTAGGTCCAACTTTGCACCTCAGGGAGTTCTCTACCCGAGGACATCAGTGTGGACTTTGGGTGACATCACGACATGCTGGTGTCTCAAAAGCATGTTGTAGTCCATACGGTCAGAACACAACCAAGGCAAGGTTGAACTCGTTAAAAACAACTAATGACCTAGCTTAAAAAATTCTAAGAGAACAAAACAATAATATGAAGTAAGAGAAAAATAAGCAAAGGTGATAAAATAGATATACCAAAGCTAATGTGACGAAGACGATCTCATAGAAGAGCCTATTCGCCAGCTAGCTCAACAAAGTGTGTCCACCTACACACAACAAGAGAGAAAATGTTGGGGGCTTGTGTAGGGGCTTGCCTCATTCAAATCCCCATTTAGGTGTTTCCACTACCACATACAACTAAAAGAAAGAGATAAAGAAGCAATATAATGAAAAAAAAAACACTACAATGTAGTACTATGCTACTCACCAAATTATTGAGAGGAGAGGGAAGCTTACCACCTCCACAAAGAGCACTCAAGGCTGCTTGGGGGAGAAAATGAGAGGAACTCAAGCCTCTGTTGCATGCAGCATGGTCCCAAATGTGCTCTACCAAGTTGATGGAGTGTGATGTTGCTACAATGGAATGCTTGGAATACTTGGAAGTGAGTGACAATGAGCTTGTGAGAGAGAGTATGGAAACTTGATGTGATGAAAAGTGTTAAAGAGGTTGGAATGCAAAATGGAAGAGTGAATATGAAGGAATGAAGATGAAAACGGCCATATTCGAGTTAGTTGGCCAAGAGGCATTACAAATTTGCTACCAATGGGAAGATTAACGCCTTTGCTAGCTCAACCATAGGAATCTGCCAGGGATGTAAGCATGTTGTGTGGACATCTTCATGCCACATGGGTGTCCTTGAAAAAAACACCTCCACTGACACACAAACCAAGCTCCACATGGGCCGCCAACAATGGGCTTAAGTAAATTTAATCCTCTAAATTTGGTTTTCTAAAGTGTATAAAGGAAAAAAGGGGAATTGTTCCTAGGGTACAAATTCACTCTTATACACTTTCCCCCACTTTAGGGAGCACGAGTACTAATGAGTGCTCAGTAAAGTAGATCAAGAAGAGAATAGGGTTAGAAAAATATACCTAAACCATTAAGGAAGTAGTCCTTAGTCTGACATACCTGAAGGTGCAAGAGATGTGAAGGAATCCACAACTCCTCAGAACTATGGAGTTGGAACAAAGCACCTTATAGGCCTACAGACCTGCAAGGAGGCAACCCCAAAGATCTCTTGCATGGAGGAAGCCCCAAGGAAGTAGAGCATGTTTGAAATAGTGACACATCTACCCACAAATAGAGCATGTCTAAAGCAGTGACAAATCTACTCGCAGATAGAGCATGTCTAAAGTGGCAACACATCTACTTGCAAATAGAGCATTTCTAAAAGTGGCTAGTCATGCAAACTGAAAAAACTTCAAAGGGGTCCCTCGAGAACCCTTCAAAAGGAGAGGGGTCCACTCAAGGGACGTGTTGTTTGAAAAGTAAGGTCTAGTCAAGCTACCATGAAACTAGACATGGAAGGACGAATGGAATGAGCCAAGTCGAGATGACCCCAAGTTAAACATGAAGAGGTCCATTCCCTATAAAGAATTTTGAAGAAAGGGTCCCTAGGGAACCCACCATGAAGAAGAAAGGGGGATCCACTCAAGGGACACACAATTTGAAAGTGACCATTCACCTTAGAGTGATTCATCATCAAGGGATCCTTTCAAAAGATGTTCACTTCATCAACCAGATTAGGAAGAATGCATGGAAAACAAAGTAAAAATAAAAAGTTGGGTCAACATGGAAGGGAAGCCTAAATTCCCCCAACACTTGGCATCATCCCCAATTTATCAAACATAAATCACAAACATGGAAGAATGATGGTAAAAATAGAAGAAGGTTTATAACACAAAAACCACACCTGTATCCAAGCACCAACAGGGGTGATGAGGGTCATCTAGGGACATATAGCATGAGTACGGGGGAACAAATCACAAAAAACACACACACAAGATCAAAAAAAGGGGACCCCCTCCTAACACTGATCATTCAAGAGGTCGTCTGCTTCCCAATCTAGATCCTCATAAGGGTAAGGAGGATGATCTTGCAAGGGTGGAATGTTAAGAGGAGGGGCATCTAACCCTCCCATAACAAGGGCCAAGGAAGAGGGACCCTCAACATCCTCTCCACTGACCTCTTGTGGAGTCAAAGTCAAAGATTTTTCAAAGATCACTAATAGGGATGGGACTTCATCCACAAAATTAAACATGCATCCCACAGGAGCATCATGCTTATCCTCTATGAAAAACATAGGTGGTGCTTGAGTTTCATCATTAAGCTCATCAAAGGACTTAGGAGCAGTGACAAACTTAGGGGAAGCTAGGACTAGTTCTTTCACAAGGATAGAACAAGTTGCCATGGAGTCACCTTGGGAAGAAGGTGGAATCCTATTACATCCTTCTTTGATAAAAGGACTTGCCTCCTCCTCCTCCTTCATTGGAGGAGGTGAATTCCCCATAGATGAAGCTAGGGGTGTAGAGAAAGAGGAGGACAAAACCGCACCAAACACAACTGAAGTATTAACCATGCCCATGGGCTTAGGGAAGGGTTGAATATCCTATATGGACATCAGCAAAGGAAGCTCCGCTAAAGGAGCAATAAACACCTATACCCATTTAGGGCTAGGTGCGTTTGTGCTCGCAATGGAAACTGGGAGTGAATCAGGCTAAAGAGAAATAGCAGGAAGGGAGGAAGGAGATGCGGTAGGAGGTCCTAAAATTAGAGTGGTCATTTCTTCCTCCTATTGTGAGGTGGCCTGCTCGGCTAGGAGAGCCTTTTTCTGGTGCTTGTGCTCATGTGCAAGGCAGTTTCTATGGCTCTTAGAGTTAGAAGCCAAATCTTGCAAAGGGATGATAGTTTCCTACTTGACCATAGGAATGTTGACTACAGTTGTTTTAGGTAGAGGAATGGGTTCCTATACAAAAGTAGGGGGAGCAGGTTGAGGAGTGACAAGAGGAGTCAAATCAAGAGCCTAAAAAATGGGCCTCCTTTTGCTCACTTCCTTGGGACTAGGAGGAGTAGGAAGCCACATATTGAATTCTTTGCAAGAACCTTTCTTTCTACCATCTAAGTAGTACCATGGTCTTGGATATTCATTAGGAAGGTCTATGATTCTAATCTTGGGCCTATGCTAAGGGGGAATCATTGAACTTAGAGGATAGCTACTAGGATTTCTCATCCAGTACTCTTCCTAGGAAAGGGGTGAGGATGGGATAGTCTAGGAAAATGTCATTTTCTCTTTACCTTGACAAGATGGAGAGGGAGTTGTTATGGGCTTCTCCTCCTCCTTTAGGGAAGAGAGAGAATATGGTATAGCCTTCTCTTTACCTTTATAGAGAGGAGAAGCGGTCAGTGTGGACTTCTCTTCTCTTAGAGGAGTATTCATGAACACGAACTCCTTGTCTCAAGAAGAGGAACAAAATCAATGGGATTGATAATCATGTTGGAAGAATGTGACAAAAATGGATTTGTGTATATTTTTAGTTCACTATTAGCTTTCACCACTAATTTGTTAGTGTTCCATTTATTCCCATTGAGATGAATACTATCATCCTCGATGCAGTCTTGTATCATGACACAACTACATACAACATTTGGTATCATGTCTGTTAACGTGATGGTACTAGCAGTAAGCACTCCCATTTTATTAATTAGGATAGGGCTTCCTAATAGGCTTAGGGGGTGGCAACGTTATGATATTATCCTTCAACAACTTTTGCAAGATGAAAGTGTAAGATTCATACTTCATGAATTTTCAGTTATGTTTTAGGCTGTTGTCATCGACAATGATTACTACATTCATAACAACTTTTCCTTTCCTAGAGATTGATATGATGGACTTTCCTTTAGAATGGGAGCATGAGGAGGATCCCCTGAAGTGAGCAACTATCTATTGGTATTCTCATAAGGCTGCACACAAATGTGCAAAGGAAGAGTATTTCATGAGGGTGAATTTCTTTTTCCAAGGCCTTTGTAAGTTCCCTATGAACACCTTCTACACATTAAAATTGGGCAGGTGGTAGGATATTTGTGAAAGAAGCACTTGATAATGTGCTATGAAATCATCAATCTTTTAATTGTCTCCTTGCTTACATTGGACGAGATTTGAAAAGGTCATCTTAGGCCTGATGTTTTCTTGGAATTGTCTAAGGAATTGATTAACAAGTTGGTCGAACGAGAAAATAGAATTATCAGCAAAGGAACAATACCACTCAAGTCTTGTGTCCTTGAGGGATCAAGGAAATAGTTTATCCATTAAGGTGTCATGATGGAAAAATTCAGTGCAGAGGGAATTAAAGGAAGAAACATGTGTCTATGGATCCCCCTTACCACCAAAGTTCTCAAATTTAGGAATCTCCATTCCTTGAGGGAAGGGAATGTTCAAGATGGAAACCAATAATGGGCTATGTCAAAAGAAAGGATGGAAAATAGGTTAGGCAGAGGCTTTGGAAAATCTCACTAACTGACTCTACATCTTACCCATATTCTAAAGTAGAGTATTCAGAATAGGGTCATTAGAAGATAAAGGTCCAGAGGAATCCCCTCCAGAGCCATTGCCAATTCCACCTCCAGAACCGCCACTAATGTGACTTCCATCAGAGCCACTGCCAGAGCCACTGCCACAAATAGGACCACTATTGGAACCACCACCATGAGCTCTTCTGGATCCACCGATTCTAGCACCACCTTTGCTATTGGATCCACCACCACTACAAAAGCCTCCACCACCTATTCTAGCAAGACCTCCACCACCGAAGGTCACAGAAGGGGTAAAGCTAGACCTTATTAACCTTGATAGTTTCCAATTGATTAGGGACAAAAGGGACACTAATGGAAGGGACCACATCGGCCATACAGATAGAGGTGGGAGGCATTAATACTGCTAGCTATCTCTCGTGTTATTCAAAGGTGACTCCTTATGAAAAACTAGGGTTGCCTGAAGCGTCGCACACTTTGGCTATACCAAAGAGACTACTTAGAAGCTCTACACCTATTTGGTCTTTATCCATCATATGTTTTAGTTCACTAACAACCCAAGCGGCCCTAGCCATCTTTAGATTTCTTTCCAAATGATTTTCAAGGTTTCCCAAGCCCCTTGTAAGTGTAGACACATATTCAACAAGAATTTTAATGGCCTCATGCTCATCCATCAATGATGGCATGGGGGACACAAGAGGAGTGGGGATGTGATCAGTTTCATTGGTGAATCCTATCTCACCCCTCAACACCATCTCTTGTGCGACCAAACTAATGACAGGACCAAAGAAGAGACCTCTAGAGAGACCAAGTGAGACCTTCATTCTATCCATCAATAGGTGTCGTACACTTCTCATTACAATATGCCAAGAAGTTGTGGACTAGGTTGTGATTCTCATTAACCTTCACAATGCTTAAGAACACAAAAAATTGTGAAGCAATTGGGGGAAGCCTCAAAACCAACAGATGAATAGATGTTGGTTCACATCAAGTTCACCAAAAATGTAAGAGAAGGGGACCACCACATGCAAGACCCCATATCACGAAAGGTCAAGATGCAAGAGGTTGCCTTATCTTACCTCAACTAAGTGTAGTGTTTAGGGTATGGGGATGAGAATGATGGGGATGAGAATGATGAGGATTATAGAACCCTATGACCACTTGTCAATCCTATGTTTTAGGGTGGGGCTAGGCGAGTCAGTTTTTAGGTCCAACTCTGCACGACAAGGAGCTCTCTACCTAAGGACATTAGCATGGACTTTGGATGATAGCACGCCATGATGAAATTTTGAAATCATGTTGTAGTACATATGGTTAGAACACAACCAAGGCAAGGTTGAACTTGTTAAAATGAATAATGACTTAGCTTAACATATTCTAAGATAAAAAAACAATACTATGAAGTAAGATAAATATAAGTTGAGGTGATAAATAGATATACCAAAGCTAAGGTGGCGAAGAAGATCTCGTAGAAGAGCCTTTTTGCTAGCTAGCTCCACAAAGTGCCTCCACCTACACAAAACAATAGAGAAAATGTTGGGGGGCTATATAGGGGCCTACCTCAGTTAGACCCTTGTTTAGGTGTTTCCACCACCATAGATAGCCAAAAGAAAGAGATAAAGAAGCAATGTAATGAAAACAAAAACACAACAATGCAGTACTATGCTACTCACCAAATTATAGAGGAGAGGAAAGGGAAGCTTACCACCTCCACCAAGAGCACTCAAGGCTTCTTGGGGGAGAAAATTAGAGGAACTCAAGCCTCTGCTACATATGGCATGGTCTCAAACATTCTCTACCAAGTTGATGGAGTGTGATGTTATTACAATGGAATGCTTGGAATAATTGGAAGTGAGTGACAGTGAGCTTGTGAGAGTGAGAGTATGGAAGCTTGATGTGATGAAAAGTAATGAAGAGGTTGTAATGCAAAATGGAAGAGTGAATATGAAGGAATGAAGATGAAAATGGTCATATTTGGGTTAGTTGGCCAAAGGAGGCGTTACAACTTTGCTACCAATGGGAAGGGTAACACCTCTATTAGCTTAGTCATAGGAATCTGCTAGGGATGTAAGTGCACCACATGGGCATCCCTAATAGAAATTCCTCCACCGACACACAAAAGAGTCTCCACATGGACAACCAATAGTAGGCTTAAGTAAATTTAAGCCTTTCACTTTGGTTTTCTAAAGTGTATAAAGGAAAAAAGGGGAATTTCACCTAGGGTGCAAATTCACTCTTATACAGAGTAGAATGGAACTTGTGGAGTAGAAGCTTGCTTGCACAAGGAAGTGATGCACTGGCACTAAAAATAACGACACTTTCTCATAGTCAAAATTTTCTCTTATATTTACATGAAAGGTGATCAACTAGCCAAAAGGGACAACGTCAAGTGACATATGAGGAAAAGGCTATCTAACCCTTTGCCCCTACTTAGTGCAAGACAAGGATGAGCTAAATAGGATGAAAACAAGTATCAGTTAGAGGAAATAGGGTTTTCAACACAAGGAAGAGAACCGCACTCCATAAGATGTTGAATTTTGTTACACAAATCTTTACATTCATTAGAAGATGACCATGAATTCTATGATATGCACAAAATGAATGTTTGTAGAAAAAATTCTTTCATGTTCTCAAAGGGAGAGATATCAAAAAATCTTGGAGGAGTCTCAACAATATACCTTCTTGATCAAAAGAAGATGTTCCTTTATTTTGGGACAAAGATATCTCTAGCTTAGTCCATGATGTCATACCTACACAAGACACTTTAGATTGCAATATTTTGTTTTCTTGTTCAAAGGAAGACATAAAATCTATTGAGTTTGAATCACATGTGTTTTGTGTGATGAAATTAATGTTAATAGATTATTTATTTTCTTCTTTCATGTCTTTCAAAGGATAATAATCAAGAGCATTGATGTCTATTAGTTCAAGATGCACTACTATTAAAGTTGGCTTAGAAGAATCTTTTGTAATAGTGTTGATATTAGGTGAAGGATTGTTTATTTCTATTAAGGGAAAATAACCAAAATCATTAGTTGTTTCTTGCGTATTAGGTTCTATAGGGACACAAATACCTTGTTCTCTAGCACCATATCCTTTTCCACCATATCCCAATTGTTTCATAAGTTCATATCCTCTTCCATAAAGATTTTTTCATTTCTTTAGGATTCAATGGTTGTTGATAATCAACTTCATCTAAGTTTATTGTATAATTTGTTTCTTCTTTTAAAGTGGTTGAGGTGGATGATTTCGAAAGGTTTTCTGAGTGTTGAGTTGGAATTATTGCTTTTTCTTTTCAATTTTTAGAGTCTTTGTTTATGATCTCATATTATTTCATGAATGTTGGTGTGAGATCTAAGGAACCCCAATCATCTTTTGATATCTTTGTGACTTATTCAATGTGTTTTTCTTTGTCTTTTTGTTGCATAGTTTCTTCTTGTGCAGTTGGTATTAATGTTCTCAAAGGATTCTCCTTATTTTTCTAAATGTTCAAGCAACTTTTTGGGTTCAAGTCATCTTTGAGTGTGTATACTTTGTCATTGTAATGTATTTAATTTTACAATGAAAATTAGAAGGAACCCCATTCATTGCATGAATCCATGATCTGCCTAAAAGAAGATTATATGAATGATTGTGAGGCATAACATGGATCAATGTTTCTAATGTGGCCTTTCTAGCTGTAATAGGCAATGTAATCACTCCAAGCAGATGTTTTCCTATGTTGTCAAATCCCTTAATAGATAAAGATTCATGTTGAATTTTTTATTTATCCACACCAAGCCTATCCAAAAGGGTTATACTACACACATTAAGGGATAGGCCATTGTCAACAAGGGTTTTCTTTATCCTTTTTCTTTTGTATTGAGATATTATTATGAAAGTTCTATTTTGTTTTTGCACTTCCAAAGGAGGGATCTCACCTTGGTTGAAAATAATGTCAGCATTTATTCCTTGAATAAGGGCTTCTATGTCATTTGGTTGTACATTAGAAGGGATAGGAACTTGTTGTAAAGCACTTTGAATCATGTTATGGTAGTCAGGGGAAGCTTGAGTAAGGTCCCATAATGCTATATTAGCAGGAGTATTATTTAGTTGTTCAACAAGATCATACTCCTTTCCACTTTGTGAAGGAAAATGTGGGGAACCTGGTAAGATATGTTTAGTTAATGGGAGGGATCTTGGTTGCAAATTTTTTGTAGTGTTATATGTATGAGAAATGATATTAGAACTTAGTTGCTGCAAAAAATTGTTCTTAGATGGGTAACGGATAAGTTCGGGTTTGTTTTTAGCTTGTTGTTTGTATGATGGTGGGTAAAGAATTAGAGGATTCTTAGGGTGTCCCATAGTGTATGTATGAGGTCCAATAGTCAAGGGGGGTCTAATGGACACTTTCACATTCATAACCTCAGTGGTTTTGGTTTGATGTATCTCTAGTAAAGAGAAATCTAGAATAGTCCTTTTATCATCAACTAAGGAAGCCACAATGCTATTGTTGTTATTTTCTTGCACCATGATATCCTCCCTAGGAGGAGAGTTGTTAGGAGAACTACAAACCAAATGTTCTTGACATTTAAGGATTGGTTCTTCCAAAATGAATTCATCGCAAGTAGGGGAACAATCCATGGTTGAATTATCTTGCTCAATAAGCGTTTTCTTAGGTAAAGAGGGAAAACTAAGATTTTCATGATTTTCTAATATCAAATTTTCTTCTTCACAACTAAGAGAGATACTAGGAGAAGAGAAAGTATGATGTTTAGGATCATTTATGATTTCATTCCTTTGTTCCCTATTGTCTTCTAAAATAGGATAGGTAGGGGAAGGATCATAAAGAGGGTTGTTATAGACCTTAAATATTTTATCATCTAACACCAACATATCCTCATCATTTACAATCTCATCATCTTCTACTAAATCATTCTCACAAGCAAAGGGAGAATATAAATTGGGTAAGTTGATGTTTAGAAATGTGTCTATGATGTCATTTCTCTTGTGCTAAAATATCTTCCAATGTAGGAGATTTTATAGAAGAGGATCTTTCAACAATGCCATGATTCTCAATTAGTGCATCTTCTAACACTGAAATACCTTTTTCACATGTAGGAGAGGTATTAGGAGTAGAGCAACTATGATCATCAAGATTGTCTATATTTTCATCTTATTCTATCACATCATTCCCAAAAATAGGAGAGATAAGATGGGGTGTAGGTTTAAGGAAAGTATCAACATTTTAACTCTCTTGCACTAAGAGACTCTCATAACTAGGGAATGTATTGAATGAATGACTAAAGATATTTTTTACTAACTTTTTCTTTTCAAACTTGGAAAAGACTGAAACTAACATTTTTGCCAACTCAAAATGCAATGTAAAGACCTAGAATGAAATGCAATTTTAAAATTTCAAACAAGGTAATTTAATTATTGCACTATGCAATGATCGGAAAATGAAATGTTGTGAGTGAAATTTTGGAATTAAGCAATGCATGAAATGGAAAAATTTAAGCTAGATTTAGTAAAATGCATGAAACAAAAAGTCAACCCACTAAAATAGATAACCAATGGAAACAAATAGAAGTGCAGAAATAAGGTTTTTAATGTTGTTAAATGTAGTTTCAGATGTACACTAGGACTAATTTTCCCAAAGGGAGGTATGAGTCCCAGTAGGAGTTTTTTCAAAGTTATTAGAAAAAATTAAGTGATTTTTATGCTTTTTAGTTTGTTTGACTTGAAGAATAAATGAAAATGTGGATTTTATATTATTTCAATGATTTGAGATAAAAAAATGCAACCTTTATGTACTTTCACTAATGCAAAATTTTGAAACCCTAGAATTCCAATTAACCAATGCAAACCCTAATGTAAGATAGATCTAGGATGGTGATGGACTCCAGATCAGAAAATGAACTGTTCTAAATATAGGTTCATGTCAGGTTGACCAAAATGTGGTATATAAAAAATTGGGTTTAAATGCTATCATATGGTTTAGAACATAGAGTACACCCACTTTCTCATTACTTCATTAATGGGTAACCCTAGAGATCTCAATGCAAAGGACAAAGAGATATTGCAATAGGGTTGTCCTAGGGGCTGATTGTAAACTTATAAGGGGTTCACCACTAAGCCAAATCTTGGAAAAGATAATGAAGTGCAAGATCTAATGATTGAACTCAACGATGCATAAAACCTCACTAAATGAACTATAATTGCACATAAATAAGCACAACAAACAAAAAAATTATAGAAGAGAACTTGGAAACTTGAGAGAGCTTGAATGGAAGCTTGAAATGTTGAATAACCTAAAATTTAGGCCTACTTAGACTCATTCACTAATCTGGGTGAATGAACCCTAGATCAGGTTTTCTACATAAGAACAAGTTTCTAGAAAAAGGGTATCTAAAACTACAAAAATCTTAAAATTGACCTAAACTAGGACTCATTTGCAACTTTGGGTGAATGATTCCAATTAGGTTTTTCTAAAATTTCAAAGTTTGAATCTATTCTTTTGTGTCTTCTCTTTCTATTCCACCTTGTTTTCGGGTTTGAAACCCTGATTTCGAGGTTGTAGGTGACTTTTTAGTGAAGATTACAACCTTGCAAATGAGGAGACAACTCCAACAAATTTCTCCAAGTTTTTAATATAATCTTCAATGATCTGTCAAGCTCCAAGAAACCTAGATCTCCATCACCCATGTAAAGAGGAGAAAAACTTGTTGATTGTTAGTGAATAAGGGCTTGCCCTGTGTAGTGCCCCTCAATTTGCTTTCTATTACTGACAGTTACTTGTTTCTATTTGGACATCATCATACTTTTCTTGATGTTGGATTCATTTTTATGATGATAGTTGATGATACTTTTATCACTGATGTTTTATGATTATGCTATGACTAGTATATGGATTTGACAGATTATGTGGGTTAATCTTGTTATGTGCATCATGTGATTAGATGATGATTTTTTTTATCATATTGATTAGAATATTATTATTGTGCATTGATGTATTTTGGTGAAGAGGTATAGTGTCACATCACTCACTTCTTAGTGCCCTATGATGCTATGACTTTCCTCTCACAATTTGTTTGATTTTATGACTATGTACATGCTCAATTGTTTTGGTTTGTTATAGGTTGCAAGTACCAAGCATCAACTCCAGCTAAATTGAAAATTCCAAGCATTCCTTAAACCCAATTGAAATCATTGATGAAGATAACATTTGGTCCCTTGTTGAGCCATCATCCTTGATGAGAATGAGTATCCATTGTCACCCTGGTATTATTTGTTCATTTGTGATTTGGTTCATCTCTATTATCGTGGTCTTCATTTCCATCTTCACTGTGACGTCAAGTATTGCTTAATATTTTGTATATTTGATTTAAATTTGATCAATTAGTGCTTTGATTAATATTACATTAAAATAAAGTTATTAAAGTTAAAGTCATTTTTGATAATTGAATAGATGCTTTTATATGATTATGGCTTTGATATTAAAATAAAATATTATTAAAGCCTTTATTTGGTTTAAATAAATTAAGAGTGTGTCTTAATATAGAAGTATTAAAATAAATACATATTAACCATAGTATTGTGCAAATAAAATTAAAATGAAAGATTAAAATTAATAAATTAAATATTTTAAAAGTGGATTTAATGTGTATAAATAAATAAAGATATGTTTATAAATAAATAGATTGGAGAAGTGGTAGTGAACTATAGATGTGAAATTGAATAAATTAAATAAATTAAAAGAAAATTTGCATTCAGTAATAGACATAGTGGAGTGGCTTTTAAATGGGATAATTTACTAAAAGAAAGGGGGCTTTTCATCTATATCTAGAAACTAATCTTGTTTTCTTCCCATAAATGTTTTCTTGATTCTTGGAAGCTCTTCTTCTAGTTTTAGGGGGTTTTGGAATTGGTGGTTCTACAATGGTCAAGGAGATTGGAAGTGTGTTGAAAATACAAATTGGAGGTAGAGAGCTCTACATTAACTTTCAGATCAACCATTCAATTTAATTCAAGTTCCTTTGAGTTTCCTCAATTTTAATTATATTTAGAAAACAAATTTTGAATGATATGTCGTTGAAGCAAAATATTACTTGATAAGTTTTAAGTGTGCAAATTTAGCAAATGTATTGTTTGAGATATTTCAAAGCCTCCATCTATGAATCGATTTATGCATATTTGTAATGACTTAAATTTTTTTTATCCTATTCTAGTTTGTTTTTACTCTGTAAACAATATACTCCTTGATATCTCTAAGATTATCACTTTCCATTTATAGTTACTTGAAATTTTCTTAAGCTTGGTCACTAAAACCAGTCATGTGCCCTCTCTTCATCACTTGCCTTTGAGTTTTTGTTTATAATCTGTAATTTTTGTATTTCATGGACTGCAATCGAATTACTTCTACTAAATGTAATGCTTTTGTAATTTTATTTTTATTAAACTCCTTTCATATTCATCTTAGTGTCTTTCTAGCATGTCTTCCTTAGGAAAAATGAAATTATGCTTCAATCACTAGTTCATGGACCAGATGCGTCCTATCAGTCTTGGCTAGCAGTAGATTCCCTCTTTCTCCTAGCAACACATATAGCTGTTGTGTTTTCTTTTATTTATCTCAATGCCCTGAGTATTGCAAATTTGGTGCGATAGGTATACCCTATGAATGGAGTCAGTATCTTACATTGTTTACATTACATGTTTGGTTATTAATTTTTTATGTTGTGATTTGTTCTCTATGTATGCATTGGTGAATTGTTAGTTATATTTGGTTCTGGAATTTGATGCCTGGTTTGGAGATATCTATGGCATTTGATGCCTATGATGCATGGTGTATACTTTACAAATAGCATTCGAAGCTATCCCTTGCCTTGCTAACTAATAGATGTCATTATTTTCCCCTCTACATTTCTTGCATGTTTGTATTCCTTATTTCTAGAAGTGATAGTTGATACTGATTATAGCATTTTTATTTGATGGTAATCCATTGTGTTTGCTTAATATCATGGAAAATCGTTGTTTAGTATTCAATAGGCATGTTTAAGCTATAATAAATGAATATTTATATGTATAATGTGTGTTTGGTATGTCATAAAATAATATAGTATATTGGTAGTTCATTTATATATATATAAGTTTGTATGTTTAAAGTTTGTAATTTGTGTTCATTAAGAATTGGAGTTGATAGTAAAGTATTTAAAAGACATTCGATTTGGATAAATGTGAATATATATGTGTGTATGTATGTTTGTATGTATGTATAAATATATATAGATCTCTATATGGTTAAATTTTGTATTCTATATTTAAGCAAAACCTTTCTTGATGATATATTGATATATATATCGATACTTATATGTATATATATATACATATACTCTCATATATATATATATATAGTACAATAAAAGAGAGTATTGCTACCTTATTATTATTTTATTGTGTCTACAAATAAATAAAATAAATAAAATATTTGGTTTAGAAGGATTTATGTATTTGTAATTAAAAATAGATGAAGGATTATTTTATATGGAAATAGATTATTTTTGTTTAAGATGAATATTTAGAAACTTGAAATGGTTGCATTACAAATTCATTATGTATCTCATGATTCTATTGTTGGTTTGATTTGTTGTATGTAGTAACATGAATTATTGTTGTATTGGTGATGATTGTGGGCTATTGTCCTAATGTTAAGTCACTATGTATGGTGGATAGTGGAAGTCTTCCAGAGGCTTGGATAAATATGCTATTGGTTGAATTGTTGTGTTTTATCCTTGAAGTGAGCAATATTGTGCTTGTGATGAGTGGATGAGGCTCTTTAGCCATGTACCACTTGTTATTATAGTTGTGTTGAGAGCGAGATGGTCCATGACTTGCTCGGGTTATATACTTTTGTATTTTTTTGTTCTATGTACATGATGCCTTTACCCTATTGATTTTATTAGGTCTCCTAGCTGCTAGTAGGGGGAGTGGCTATCAATGGGGGCCAATGCACAAAGTGGCACCAGGGTAACCCATGTGAGATTTTCTTAACTCAATGATAAATTAAAATTAATTAGGGGGTTGGTTAGTTTACACATTAATCAAGATAAGTGAATGCCTTACCCATTCCTGTAGTTCTCATTTAGGCTAAGGATGGGTTGAGAAGGTCTAGTTGGCAAGACCAACTTCCTTGTGCTCATGAAAGGAATATTGGTTCCACATGTGTCACCCTATGGTGTTGACACCTAGTGAGAGGCTGCTAGAGTAACCATAGATGGGGGTTGATGTCTAGTGAGAGATTTCTAGGGTAACCCATGTTAGGACCATGCAATGACACTCTTCCCTATGTAGACTAGTATTTACTTGTCTTCCCTTGGTGTGTGATGTCCTCTGGAAGCAATTTTTTTCTTATGTGATGTTAATGTTGTTGTAGTGTCAAAATGGAGTCTTGTTTAGCCTTGTTATGTTAGTTTTTGGTCACCTTGTTTGTTGTTGTTGTGGGACCTTTTGTTATCTCCTAGCATAGGGGTTGGACCTTTGGATTCCACATGGTCAAGTGGAATGTGTCTATTTCTCCATTGGGTTCCCTTGTTGTTCTTCACATTCGTGGTGACTACTCATGCACATTATGTGGACTTCCGCACTTGTTCCAGTTTGAGTGGAATATCTTACATGTACTTGGATTGAATTGAAATTACTTGTATCATTTTTTATACTCAGAGGCATATTCTTCCCTATTGATCTCGGGAAGCACTATTGTAATGATCTAATGTTGTAACTAATTGTGAAATCTCTCTTATAATGGATAATGTAAATAATGTATCATGAATATGTGAATTAATTGAAAGATATTGGATTTTTTTATTTTGATGACATGATATAAATAATCATATTTGTTGATCATTTATTGTGATGGGTTAAATGCACTTTATATTGTTAGATAAATTTTATTTATTGAGATGAATTATAATTCTTGTTAGTTTGGTTAATATGATTCTAGTAGCATAGTCATGGAACCTTAGAGGACTTAGATTGAATAAAAGTTATTGCATCATCTGCAATCTTTAGTATGTAGTACTTCAAAAAAAATTGTTGCATTTTTTTTGGTGTTGTAGCGTATTTTCCTCTAGGGTTTTGTGGCAAGGCATTAGACATGGTATCAAATCCCAAGTTCTAACATTGGGTACTCTAGGTATATATAAGAGCCTATTATGTTGTCTTAGTTGCATAGGCTTTGAAGATTATGTTCCCTTTGTTATCCTCACCTAACACCCTAAAATTTTTCCTTGGTGGTGTCTATGTAGGAAAATACCTAGAGGTTGAGGTCAAGATTAGGAATGTGGTAGAGGTCATGGTGGTGGTCATGGGACTAAATGCCAAAACACCCATCCTCAGAGTTCCCATGAGAGTGATTGTGAGGAATAGTAGGGCTTCTAGAATAATAAGGGAGGCGAAGATCAGAATCCAAGTTAGTTGGGGTTGGAGGGTGCTTAGTTGTGTCATTTACTTGAGGAGTATCTTGCCCTCCTAGGTCCTAGACAAGAGGATGATTAGCTGGTGGTTAGGGAGAGAGAGAGAGAGAGGTCTCCCAGGAGGAGAGAGGTTACAATAGAGGAGGCTATTTTATTTGGACATATGAGGGATCTTTTCAGGGAACATCCTCCTACTTTTGATGGCACGAGTAATGTTTTGGAGGAAGAGACATGGTTAATTGATCTAAACAAGTGTTTTTCCATGCATCTGTATGGTAGCAACACCAAGGCTAGGTGTGCTATCATGTACCTTAGATGTTTTTCTTCCACATGGTGGCATTTGGATATAGGTTTTATCTCATGGGAGATGTTTCTAGAGAGATTCAGAGCTTGTTTCTTGTATGATCATTGGAGGTAGCATCGTGTAGATGAATTCCATGAGCTAAGATAGATGGTGATGTCAATTGAGTAGTATGAGCATAGATTTTATGAGCTTATGCAACATGTTGGCTTAGGCACCGAGTTCCTCTAGGAGCCACCATGCACCTACTAAGGGTGGACAACAACAAAAACAACAAAAATATTAGTAAAAACATAAGAATTATCAATCTCAACATGGTGGTAGGATTCAGTCCAAGAGGATTAGAGTTGGAAGTGAAACAAGCATTATCATTCTAATCAACTAGCTTAGAGTTCATAGTTTGTAGATAGCAGACACAGTTTCCAATAGTCTAGTGCACCTCCAAGTGGTAGAGGTTATGGTATAGGTATAGGGTGTTTCTCTTATGGTCAACAAGGTCACATTGCTATATATTGTCCTTAGAAGGGTACATTTGGATTTAGTCAAAGGTCGGTAGCTTCATAGCTGACAGTAGGGGATGCAGCCATGTCATACAAAGTTTTTGCATGCTAGGTCAAGCATCAGGGTATAGTAATCAAGATTATAGGTGTGTTGATGGGTCATAATGTTTCTATCCTATTTGAATTTGGTGCTTCAAATTCTTTTATTTTCCCTTTTTTAATGGCGCAATGTAGACTAGTGGTAGCAAAGCAGGATGATAGCTAATAGATTGAATTGGCCTTTGGAGCTAAGGTAGCAATTGAGTCCCTTGTATTTGGTTGTGGATTGAGGATTGGTTATGTTTGTACCATACTAGACCTTTGTATTACACACCTAGATCTTATTATATAGTGCTTCTCATGGATTGGTTAGATGCTCATCGGGTAGTGATAGATTGTCGATGCAAGTCAGTGTAGTGTGTGGATGATTTAGGCAGTGAGGTAGAGGTAGTTGGTGTTTAGAGACCTATTTACTTTTGTATGATATTTTCTATGCTGTTGAAGAGGTGTATGCAGCAAGGTTACCAATTTTTTGTAGTGACAGTTAATGATTTGGAGTTAGGTGAGAGCCAAGAGGTGTCCCTCAATAGCCAACCTATCCTTAGACAATATGTAGATGTCTTTCCTAGTGAGATTCCAAGGATGCCACCTAAGCGTGACACTGATTTCAAGATAGACCTTGTTCCTAGAGTAGAGCCTATTTATCATAAAATGGTTGAGTGGTTGCTTATTTAGAGGAACTAGGTTCACTTAGTGTAAAGAACTTAGGTTCAACTTTTGTCTCGATTTTGAGGTGTAAGTAACCAAACATCTCAAGAGGTGCTATTGTAGGGGGTTTTGGTTGTTTCATAGATGGATAAAAGGATTCATTATCTTCAAGGTTGTTAAGACGATCATGTAGGAACTTATTGATGTTGTCATCATCTTCTCCAATGATGTCAACATCACGAGGAGGACATGAATTAAGAGTTGTGTGAGCATGAGTAAGTTCAATTTTGTTAGGGTCATTACCAAAGGAACAACTTGACACATCTACAAAAGATTTCAAGGGCATCCAAAGCTTTCCAAAGAAAATATCCATGATGCAAGATTGAAAAAATGCACTTGAAATGAAAGAAATTGATACAACAATTCTAAGAACTATAATAGAAAACTGAAAGTAGCAAACAGAAGCATAGAAAAGTAGTTTTAGATCCTAAAAACTAGAAATTCAAAGTGAACAGGGACTAAGATGCCAATAAGAGCATCTTGGTCCTACTGGTGAAATTTTGAGGTTCTAGGGACTAAAACAAACAAAAACCAACAGAGAGAGGATTTTGAGTCAGAAACCTTGAGAGGGACTAAGATGCCAAGAAGGGTGTTTTAGTCCTAGTAGAGGTTTTTCTAAAAAAAAACAAGTTTTTGATTTTTAATAGTTCTCACAAGTTGTCTATTCAATGATCTGATGTTTAGAAGTAGAAAAATGTGTAAATGAATGCAAGAAAAAGTAACTAGTGACAAGCAATTGAATTTAAAGTTGAATGCAATTGTTTTTTTAATTTTCAATGCAATAATATTGTTTCTAAATGCAATTAGGATGATAAACAATGAAATTTTTAATTTTTCAATGAAATGAAATGATGCAAGATAGAAAAAATGAAACCTATATGCACTTTCACTAATGCAAATATGAGAAAACCTAGATGCAATTTCACTAAATATGAGAAACCCTAGGTCAAATTTCACTAATGCAATGCAATGCATGAATTAATATAACATATTTCATATTTCATAGAATAGCTTTATTTTGGAGACATATGACTTGGCATAGGGTTTTTTGAGGAAAGTTCTCATGTATTAGGACAATACATTGGCTACTTTAAAGCAATTGCTCACAACAATGGTGTTAGCAACTACTTTAAAGTGGGGGAGTACATCAATGACATCTTTTGGTATATTCCATGGTGTTATTTTATTTTCTCTTGTGATGTGCCCTTTTCTTGGTGGTTTCATTGGGCTTGATGTCCTCCAAGAGTGCGGTATTTCTAAGCATACAATCTTCCTTAGTGGCATGATGTGATTGAGTGGCATCGCATAAGTGGTGATCTAATACTCTTTGAATTGTCCTCCCTTGGAGACATTAGGCACAATTTTCCCTAATATGAAGACCTTACATGAACAAATCCAAATTTCCTTTAACAAAAAAGCTTATAGACATGACATTTAAAAGCATTCAAAAATCAATACATTATGGTGCCTTATCAAAATTTTCAAGAGGATAACTTTGGTATGGTTGGCCACCTTGTTGGGATAACTCGCCTAGTGGACTGACTAACATTCCACTACCCTAGAGTGAGAACACATGTTGGGACAACTCACCTAGTGGAAAAACTAAGGTTTCACTACCCTAGAGTGAGCAACATATGTTACAAACAAACAACCTCGTTCCATAGTGTGTTGCAATGGTTTTGCTTTATCCTTTGTTTTTCTTGGCCTTTGATAGGGTATGACTATGTACCTTTTTTATGGCTACATACTTATGTGTCTTGAATGTCTACTTTAGTGTGAGTTTTTCATGGGGGAAAACTCTCACTAAAGTGGGGGAAAAATGTAGTGTAGAAAAAAGTAACCCTTTTTTACACTTAATTTGGGAATAATTAATACTAAAATTAACTTAATTATGCCTTGATTTAGAGATGTAATGTGTTGTACACGTTCATACTAATTCTAGGGATCTTTTAAATAAAATGGACTTAAATTATACCTTATTTAGAGTGTTATAAAGTGTTGTATTACACTTTCACACTAATCTAGGGTTTCATTAATTAATTGTGGTTAATTGACCTTAATTGGCCCCTTTAATTCAAATTTAAGCCTTATTAATTGAAAAATATGGGAAAGGGAGATGCTTTATGGCCTAGGTCATAGAACACCACTCTTCTCCAAATGTCATTTAATAATTTCCTAGGAGTCCTATTTAGATGGAGTATCAACCTTACAAGGTGAGTCAATTTTGAACAAGGAAGAACTAGGAAGGGGTTATTTAAGCTTTTAGGGGTTCACCACCAAGAAAATGCTTGGAAAATACAAATAAGCATTCAACCTATAAAACCTAGTAATGCAAGCTAAATGAAGGATGCAAATAATGAAATAATGCAACAAGTTAGGATATGTGTACTTGAGAAGTCTGGAAATGTGACAAGGATTTAGGAAATGTAAAGAAGTTGTCAAAATTTTCTATGGAGGACTAAGATGCCCTTACTATTGTCTTATTCCCACTATTATTTTTTGGGAAAGATGCAGAATCTTTAGATGTAGGAACCAAATCTGAAATAATTTCTTAAAAATAACTTCGGGAGGACTAATATTCCCTAGGTGAGTCTTGTCTAGAATTTTTAGAATCTTCCATTCTGGTCTTGAGGGTTGATATATGTACTTTGTTCTTCTTTGATCTCAAGTTCTAAAACTTTTATATTCGGCCTATAGGTGAGTTTTCATGAAGATGGTAACTTTGTAATGCAACTTTGCAACTTTGCACTTGAAATGGTCTTCAATTCTTCAACCTAAATCTGCAATCACAAACATGTAAGAGGGGAAAAACTTGTTGATAGCTATTGAATGGGGGTTTTCCTTGGCTAATCCCCTTGTTGGAAATTAAACCTTTGATCTGAATTAGGATCTATGACAATTTCTATTTGATTTCTTAACTATTACAACAATTGATTCAAGCTTTAAAAAATGAAATTAACAAAACAAAAATACTTAATCAACATAGAATAACAAAGTGATAATAGAATGAAAGAGAGAAAGATATAGAAGTCAAAACACATTTGATAACATAATTCATCTGAGTAGAATATGTCTCTGAGTCCCTCTCCAATAGAGTGATCGGTATTATTATGCTCCAAGAACAAGGTTACAATTGAAAAAAAATCCATTCCCTTCCAACATTTCGGCGACATAACATTCCTCTAACATATAGGAATGGCTTCAAGTCTTCAACACCTGCTTGGTTTCTGAATGCTCCACTCTCCCAATTTCACCCCTTTTTATACAAAAAATTCACCCAATTTGGTTTATAACGAAATGATTTTCAAAATTAACCATATTCCCTTTACAAAGTAAAAATATTTGAAAATCCCCCCTATTTACATAAAAAAATCATTAATATCCCCAATTTAATCTTTTAAAATCTTTATTATATATGAGAGCCCCTTAATATTTTTATTCCCAGGCTTCTATTGGTTTATTTTAATCTTTTAACAAATTGAAATTTTTTTCTTTTTAAATATAGGCATGTTTTTTTTTAAATAATGCAATTAGTTTTAATTCTTTATCAAAACCAACCGATGCCACATATAGTTTTAAATCCATTGAATGGCTTATTTGTGGTTATGTTTTTTGGTGACGGGGTGGTTGGGAGGTCTACCCTCGCCACCATTCAATTTAAAACTGAATTCAACCAATTTAAACAAAAAAACAAACTCTTATTCATATTTTGTTAGCGCATAATGTACTGGTGCAATGGTTGTGTGGGCTACTAGCAGATGAGAGGTGGAGGCTTTGAATCTCCCCAATACAATTTTAGTGTAAATAGTTCAACATACCAACCTACGCTAGAGGAAATAAGATAGGGCCATGTGGCATGCCAAGGAGGTACCATGTGGCACAACATTATTCACCAAACATTACACATCATATGCCACGTGTCTACCACGTAAGTTGTACAATCACTGTACGGAGACATGCCACCTATCGAGTCACCCATACAGAATGCCACATGTTGCTTCCTGATTGTTTTGTACAGATGACATCATATACCACATCAACTACCATGTGTCATGGTAGGATTGGCCCATGTCATGTTTGTATAGTACATCCACCACATCAACATGTTTACATTAGCTTCTATATGGTTGGTCAACCCTAGGTACCTACAACATTTGACTTGGCATAACTTGTGTGTACGAACTAAAAATTCGATGAAACAAACACCATTGGAAAGGTTTCAATGAACTCTTTGACTTGACACTAGCTCTATTGAATTTTGAGATAGTGATTTTTTCCACCTTTATAGATGGCCTCAGGTGCCTATTTGATCCATACATTTGATTGGTCGTATCTTGGGCATATAGACTCCTTTTGAGCCCATTCAAGTTGTGTTGGAATCAAAATTTTGGTCACTTCAATCTGGTGATGATTACTGGAGCATATGTGACACTGCCTGATGAATTTCTTGGAATTTTTGGATGAACTTCAAAGCCTTCTTTGCATTTTGGCATCCATCTTCAACATCATCCTTCCCAAAAGAAAAATCCATTAGTGTTTTAGGAACATAACCAAAGCAAGTCTCAAAAGGAGACCTCTTTGTAGAATAATGAGTCACATGGTTGTAAGCATGCTACACATAATGAAGAATCTCATCCCACAGCTTGGGATGTTTGCTGTAGTAACCTTTGATTAGATGCACAACTATCCTATTTACTACCTCTATCTATCTATTAGTCTATGGATGGAAGGTTGTACTCTTCTTTAGTTTGGTGTCCATCAGTCCCCACAAATCTTACCAAAATTCCCCTAGGAATCGGGAATCTCAATCCAATACAATAGAAGTAGGTAACCCAAAATGAACCCGTACAAATTGAAAGTGCATTTGAACTATTAGTTCAACAGTGACATATTTCTTACAAGGCATTATAATACACATTTTGTTGAATCGATCAACTACTACATACAGATAATCATGTCCCTTCCTAGACATAGGTAACCCCCTAAAAAAAACCATTGAAACAATTTCCCATGGATGGGATGGTACAGGTAGAGGTGTGTACAACCTCAATTTTTTGTTACTAGAATTACTTGTTGCACACATGGCACAACCTCTAAATGCATAACTTTCCTAAGTGATACAACAGTTTATCCTGCACATAGTAATCTTTTTCTTCTACATGTTTTCCTACAATTAGAGTTGAATAGATTTCCTTAAATTCTTCATCATTAGCATACTGTTCTTGAAAAATTTCATGAATGTACCATGGAACTACCTTTAAGGATAATCAAAGTATTCATAATAGGAGGCCTAGGGAACATATTTGATACTTTGTTATGGGACCCTTTCTTGTACTTAATTACCAACTAAAATTGTTGAAGAAAACCCATCCACCTAAATTTCCTACTTTGTTGTAGTTTAGATTGTGAGTGCAAGTATTAAAGTGGCTAGTGATTAGTTTGGATTACAGCTTATTTCCTCATTAAGTAGTGTTTCCTTTTCTTAACACTTTGAACAAATCCATAAAGTTCCTTATCATAAGTAGGAAAGTTAATTACTACACCTATAAATGTATCAGAGTGATAGAAGATTGGTTTACCTCCTTGCATTAGCACTACTCACATGGAAAATCCACTCCCATCTGTCTCAATCTCAAATGGTTGGTGTAAATTTGGTAAAGCTAGAACTGGTGTTGTGCTCAACTTTTCCTTCAAAGTGTTGGTGTTGAAGGAATTCTATTGTGGACCTCCCCACTAAAATTTTTCCTTCATACTGGTCAATGCATGCAATGGTGATGCAATGTAGGAGAAGTTTGAAATGAACTTTCTCTAGTACTGGACTACACCTAAGAAACTTCTGAATTTTGTGACTATACTTGGCTTAGGCCATTTTACAATAGCATCAAACTTTGTAGAGTCTACTTTCAATTGACCACCACCTACAACATAGCCTAAGTACACTAAAGATGACTTATAAAATTCACATTTAGACACCTTTACAAAGAGTTTTTCTTTTCTAAATACATTAAAAACTTTCTTTACGTGACTTACATGATCTTCCCAAGTTTGACTGAATACAAGAATATCATCTAAATGGACTATGACAAAAAAATCAATGAAAGGATGAAATACATCATTCATGACTCTCATAAACTTAGCTGGTGCATTGCAAAGCCCAAAGGGCATGACCAACCACTTGTAAAATCCTTATTTTGTCTTAAATGCAGTTTTCCAAATGTCATCTTCTGCAATTCTTATTTGATGATATACACTATGCAAGTCTAACTTAGAGAAATAAATTTCATGTTTTAATTGATCAAGTAAATCATCTATTTGGGGAAGAGAATACCTTTTCTTTACCATTATCTTGTTCAGGGCTTGATAGTTGATGCACATTCTCCAAAACCCATCCTTCTTTGGAACCAACACAATTGGAGAACTGCAAGGAGATGTACTAGGATGGATGACTCCTTTTTCAACCAACTCCTAAACTTCCTTTTTGATTTCCTCATTCTGTAAAAATAATAAACGGTACATGTCGATGTTTGGAAGAGGCACATCTTGCTACAACTAGATTTCATGTTGAATCTCTCTCTCTTAGGTGGCAATCCCTTTGGCTCTTGAAATAAGTCATCATAAGTAGAAACTATTTTGACCATCTTAGTTTTACGCTCTAGATCACACCCCTTAAATGCTTCATCTTTTTCATCCTCTTTGGGTTTTACAAGCATTAATACAAATTTCTTACTAGAATTGACCAACAATTACATCTGACCAACATTAACTAGTGCAAGATTAGCCTTAACTTTGTGTACACGTACAATGTATTCTATCCCATCCTTAAACAAATGATACTTACTCTCCCCCCATAAAAGATTTATTTTCTATCATATAGATAAGGACTCCCTAACACAATCCCACAAATATCCAAAGGAACAACATCTACCTCTACCTCATCAAAAAAGTTTGGAGTGATAGAAAATTTCAATTTGCATTGTTTTGTTACCTACAGTTGAGCATCATTGCAAACCCATCCAAGTGGATATGGCTTTGGATGAGGTTTTTTAGTTAAATTAAGTTTCTTTACCACCTCTTCAAATATTAAGTTGACTTGAGAACCTAAATCAAATAGTGTTTCAATCTTAGTGTGCTTAGTTACAACTCGAATATGAAACAATTCATTTTGTTGTTTATCAACTTTAGGAGAAGTAAATACTTGTACTTGCATTTGAATTAGAAAAAAATTCATTAGAAGAGAGATTTATACCTTTTCCTTTACCTTGGATTCTGACACCAACAATCTATGTTTCATCTCTAGAGTTAGATCCAAGATCTTATTGAATCATTGCAACAATCTTTTTCTTGGCTTTATTGCCTCCATACCTTTTCGGCCTTAATTTGGGATGCAAATTCCAACACTTCAAATCATCATTCCCCTCTTTCGTGTAATGGGAGCATGTGGGTTTATCACCCTCTTTAAATATAGCTATCTTCTTCCCTTTTCCTTTATCTTTATCTTTTTCTTTACCCTTAGACTTCCCCTCAGACTTAGATGGTTTCTTTAAGAAATTATCACTGAAAGTGTTCTTACCCCTTCACTCTAAATGAGTGGCTTGGATTGACACTTCATCCAAATTACTGGGACTCAACATTAGAATAGTATGTCTTACCTGTAAGAATGCAAACCACCTATGTACTTAATTGATGTATCCTAAGTACATACAATGGAACATTTAAAGCAATAGCCCATTTTCTAAACTTATGGGTGTAATCTTGGATAGACTAAGGTTCCTTACCTTGCCTAAAGGTTTTCCAATTCATTTTTAAGTGCTGCATATAACCTAAAGGATAAAACTATTTTTTAAGGGAAACAAAAAATTCCATCCAAGTCATATTAACCTTACAATGGCAAGCAATTTCTTCCCAAGTCTTACTCTCCCACTAGGTGATAGTTGTACCTCCCAACTAGAGAGTGGCTAATTGGATCATAGAATCATCTACTACTAGGCCTTGAATCGTATAATACACTTCTACTTGTTGGATCTAATCATCTAACTTTTCAAAATTTAACTCCCCATAGTGCTTAGGAAATTCAAATTTTACATCTAGTTTAATAATACATTTAGACTTGCTCTTGAAAGGATTAATAGTAGTAGAAGAAGGGGAAGATAGAGAAGAAGAGGAATATGGATGAGGTGGAGCTTTTGGAGCTTTTCCTTCTTTTTCCTTTCAATCTTCCTTCTTTTCTTTCTTTGAAGAATCTCCCTTTTTGTACTTCTTCTTTTTTGCATAAAGCTCTTCCACCATAGCCTTCATGTCAAGAAAGTCTCACTGAAAAGAATTATCATCAAGCTCAGGCTCAATATTTTTCCCAACTTTAGTTTCTTGTATTGTTGGAAAAGTCCTTGGTTTTCCAATCTCAAGATTGTATTCTTCTATCTCGCCTTCACCTTGCTATTTCCTAGAATGTGTTAGCATCCACTTTTGTAATACTAGTCACACAAAGCTCTGATACCAAACTTGATTTGAATTAGGATCTATGACAATTGCTATTTGAATGCTTAACTATTACAATGATTGATTCAATTTTTACAAATGAAATTAACATAACAAAAGTATTTAATCAACATAGCATAACAAGGTGATAATAGAATGAAAGAGAGAAAGAGATAGAAGATAACATTCAAGTGATAATGGAGTTCGTCCAAGTGGACTATGTCTCCAGGTCCCTTCCAAATAGAGTGACTAATCTTACTATGCTCCAAGTGTTGGAAATATATGCCTCAATCATCACAGCCTGTAACCTCTATTGGAGTCAAGTCGGTGTGACACATTCTATGTCTGGCCGACTAGCAGCTTGAATCTTGTTAAACAGTTCAGGTTGTTGTGACCTTGCTTCAGTCTCACCGAATGTTCCTATCGCTATGACATGAATGTCTCGGTATGAAGTCCCAGCGATAGCCGAAGTCTCACCAACAGAATGTTTCACATGGAGTCGTCGGAGCAATATATAATGACTTGTTGAGAAGTCTTATCGAGATATGGATGTCTTGCCAACAGTGTTTAGTTTGAATTCATCTGGGAAACTCTTGTCGGAAGGCTTGTTTTGTTATGATGTCACATCGAATATTGGAAGTCTTATCGATGGTGTTACACTTGGAGTCTTCGGTATAACTCAGAGGCTTCACTAAGAACTCCTGGCGGCAGTGATATGTCTCACCGACCATTTACATTCAAGGTAACTCAAAGGGCTTCAGGAAGATGTCCCAATGAGAGTGGAAGGTCTTACTGATGGATGACAATGTTTAAGTATGACTTGAACAGAGTCTTGCTAATAGTAAATGTCATTGGTGTAACACATGTGACTTCGATAAGAACTCTTGGTGAAAGTAATAGGTCTTGTCGACTATCATTTGGCGCTCAGTATGACTGGAGATTTCAGAGTAACTTTGAACCTTCAGTGGGATGTGCTAGCAAAAGCGATGACTCTCACTAACTGGTGGATGCTTCAGTGTAATGTAAGGAGACTCGGTGGGAGGTCTTGGTGAGAGTGGTATGTCTTGCTGATAGAAATCTGAAGTCGATGCAACATGTGAAGCTCGGTAAAACATCTTGCTGATGAGGAATCTCTTGCCGATAGGAATGAAATGGATATGGGTAGTTTCAAGATGACTTATGGTATTCGCTATTTCATCCTACTGACTATTGGAACCTATGCCGATATCGATGGTGAAGTCTTTAGGCATCGGGAAGACACTTCTTGTGTCTCACTGACATGCTGATACAATGCGAACTCTTTTGAGTGTCTCCTTGACCATTTGACTATCTATGTGGCTCGTTGTTGACCAATCAAAGGAGCTGAATGGGAACCACTAGGAGTTGAACTATTGTGGCCATTACTGAGAGGAAGCTCAAGAGCCAGGGAATGACATGAATATACATTCTATAATCTACAGAGGTTCAGTTTGTTCAATCAACAGTTGTGTGAATAGTTTGAATTGTATCAAAGTGAATTCTATTCTATAAAGATTATAACTTGAAGGTTCTTGTACAAGATTGATCATTGTGAAAGCTATTGTAATCTGGCATCAGAGAGATAAGTCATAACTCTGCATATAATTATTTGTTATTGTAATACAAAGTGATTTCTCTTGGTGTGGTGGGTTTTTCTCCCGTAAGGGTTTTCCCACGTAAATCCAGTGTTCATATGTGTTTTTCAAATACTCTGTTTCTGTTATCTGTTTCAAGTGCATCTTAATTGGACTATAATTGTAAAATTTTAAAGAGTATCTACATTCTTCCCTAAAGTTTTGACGTTAGGAGATTTGTTTCTACACCTTATCTTTCCTTACACCAAGAACAAGATTAAAATTGCAAAACAGATCGATTCCCTTCCAACATTTCAGCGGCATAACATTCCTCCAACATACAAGAATGGTTTCAAGTCTTCAATGTAATTCTCCCAGCATCAACACCTACTTGATTTCTTAATGCCCCACTCTCCCAATTTCACCCCTTTTTATACAAAAAATTCACCCAATTTAGTTTATAACCAAATGATTTTCAAAATCAGCCATATCCCCTTTACAAAGTATAAATATCTAAAAATCCCCCTATTTACATAAAACAAACCATTAATATCCCCCATATAATCTTTTAAAATCTTTATTATATATGAAAGCCCGTTAATATTTTTATTCCCAAGCTTCTCTGGGTTTATTTTAATCTTTTAAAAAATTGGAGGATTTTTATTTTTAAATATGAGGGTGTTTGTTTTTAAAAATAAGGCAGTAGGTTTTAATTCTTTATCAAAACCAACCGATGGTGCATATAGTTTTAAATCCATTCAATGGCTTATCAGTGTTTTTTTTTTTTGGTGGTGAGGTGGTCGGGAGGTTGACCCCCACCACCATTCAATTTAAAACTAAATTCAACCAATTTAAACGACAAAAAAAACTATCATTCATAGTTTGTTAGTGCATAATGTGTTGGTGCAATGGATGCACAAGCTACTAGCAGACGAGAGGTGGGGGGTTCGAATTCCCCCCAATACAATTTAGTGTAAACAGTTCAATGGACCAACCCACGTAGGAGGAAATAAGACAAGGCCATGTGGCATGCCAAAGAGGTACCACATGGCACAATATGATTCACTGACATAATATGGTTTGCCAAACATTACATGTCATCAGCCACACATCTATCACGTCAGTTGGATAGTCACCATACGAAGCCATGTCACCTGTCCAATCGCCCATATGGAATTCCACATGTCACTTCCTAATTGGTCTGTATAGGTGACATCACTTGCCACGTCGACTACCATGTGCCATGCAAGGATTGTTCCATGTCATGTCCATACAGTATGGTCCACTATGTGAGCATGTTGACACCAACTCTCATATGGTTGGTCAACCCTAGGTACCTACAACCTTTGACTTGGCATAACTTGCACATACGAGCTCAACATTTGGTGAAAAAAACATTGTTGGAAAGGTCTTAATGAGCTCTTTGACTTGGTGTTGGTTCTGTCAAATTCTGAGATAATTATTTTTTTCACCTTTCTAGATGCCTTAGGTGCCTATTTGACCTGTACCTTTGACTGGCCATATCTTGGGTGTCTAGACTCCTTTTGATCCCATTCAAGTTGCATTGGACTCAAAATTTTGGACACTTTGATCTAGTGATAATTATTGGAGCATATGGGACACTTCAATTTTTGATGTCGATTATCCCCCTAGATCAACCTTGAAATGAAATGGAATAAAGGAGGGAAATGATGAATGAATAACATGCAATGTTACAACTCACCAAACCCTTGTAAAGTATACAAACTTGTGTGAAATGGCTAGCTTGGATATAGATCTTGAATCAATGGAGTACTTGATAGATATGTACTTGAACTAATTGCTTGAATCAAAACCCTACATCACAAATGTTAGAAAATAAACACACATGATGCAAGAATATCCTCATATGATGCTTGAATTTTAATGATGTCCCCAAATGTTGGAATGCTTGAATGCTTAGAGTGCTCAAGTAATCTTACTATATGAAAATGAGAGGAAGGAACCTTGTATTTATACTTAGCCATGCTTAAAATCTCAAAATTACATTGCACCAAACTGACATATGAATTCATTAATTAAAGGAGGCTAAATCCTGCCAAAATTTGAAATTAAATCCCAAAAATACCTCAAGGGAGACTAAGATTCCCTAGTGGCATCTTAGTCATGAGGCATGGAACTCAAGGCACAAACTCCAAAAAGGTATCTATTTAGGTGCTTTCAAAATTAGGGTTCCAAGACCTTTGGGGGACAAAGAAACCCTAGGTGGCATCTTAGTCTCGACCCAAAAATCAGGGACACTCAGACATAATCATTAAATTATCATTTACCCTTTAATGATGATTGTCAAGATTAGCCAGAAAAAGATGTGGGTCATTGGGCTTGTGGATGCAAAATAGGACCAATTAATACATAAATAAGTATAAATAAATCAAGATGACCCCAAAAAAGTGTGAAAATGCAAGGGTATGCATTTTCCTACACTACATTAATTACACTTTATGAAGGATCTATCTCAACACCCAATAATGATATTGCATGACATCTAATTTGGAAAATTTAAGGTCCTAGAAAATGGTGCTATGACCCATTTTACTTTAGTGGTGAATGGGTCCTCTCCATATAGGACACCCCTTCCTTGGCATTTTTGAAATGGATTTTTGATGTTCTTTCATCCCCCCAAAGCATAGTCCTAGAAAGTTGTGCTAGGAACCATTTTCCCTACGAATGGGTCCTCTCCATATAGGACACCCCTTCCTTGGCACTTTTGAAATGGGTTTTTGAATTTATTTCATACCCTCGAAGCATAGTCCTAGAAAGTTGTGTTGGGACCCATTTTCCCTTAGTGGCAAATGGGTCCTCTTCACATAGGACACCCATTTTTGAATTTAATCCTAGATCTTGTGTCAACTTGAATTATTTGAATTTCAGGGTTAATTCTTAGATTTAGTATAAATATAAGGTTAATTCACATAGTTTCATTGAATATTTTCAAGAGAGAATCCTAATACTTCACAAGAGCATTATATAACACTTCAAGAGAATTTTCAAAGGCATTAAAAGGCATTCAAAGGAAAATTAGTGAAGTTTTATTGCAGGAATTCAAGGTCATTTCATCATATCAAAGGCATAGTGCATTCAAGCATGTTGTTGAGCTAAGATTGTTGATGTAGCATTGAAGATCTATTTGAAAGCATTGTTTCACATCTAATTTGAGATCAAGATCTAATTTCTTTATGGCTAGTTTGTGTTAGTTTGCAAATTTATATTCCAAGACAACTTCCAAGGTATCATCATTTCACATTTCATGTTTCATGCTTCAATTTCTTTATTTCATCATTTGGTTTAATTACCTAAGAGGGATTTGACTTAGGAAAACCACTATTCACTAAAAATCAACAAGTTTTCCTCCTATTGAATGTGTGTTTGTAGATTTATAAATTGAAGATCAACTGGAGAGCAAGATTGGAGCAAACTAAGGATTTGAGAGTGTAAACATCAAGGAATAGAACCTAGATCTCAATTTCAAAAACCCTAATAGGGACCCATTCACCAGTAAAGGTGAATGAGTCTTGTGTCACCTAAAAACAACCTTCTTGCAACAAGGTACACACCATTCTATCCTCTCAAAACTTCCCTCATAGTTGCTATAATAGTTAGGATTGATTTTTGGTTATTATTTGCATCATATCTTGCACATAATTGCATGTTTTAGCATGAGAAGTAGTGGTTCATCATTTTGATCTAATCATTTTGATGTAAACCCTACCTTTTCCCCTAAATAGTCATCATGTACATCATATGGAGTGGGTAAGTGATTGTACATTTGTTGAAATGGGTGTTAAAAACCTTAATGTGTTTTTAAGGCTCTCTTTGCATAGATACAAATTAATAGTAGGATCTATGGGAATTGAAACAAATTTATCAAATTTGGTTGTAGTTGAGACCATGTAACAATAGATTTTCTAGATAAATGTGGATAGCAATCATAGGATAGCCCATCTAAGGTAAAAGGAAATAGCTTGAATGCCAAATCCCTGTATTTCATATGCTCTAAGAGTAGAGTTTCTTTAAATTCCTAGATGTGTTACTCTATGAATGTAGTTCCATTGTGTTTATACTTAAGCAAGAACCATTCAAAGTTCTTAGGCAAGTCATGGGAAACCCCTTGAATTTGAAGGGTGTTTCTCCACCAAGCCAAGCTACTATGACAATCTATAATTGATTAAAAACAAGATTCAAAAATATTGTTACAAAATTTCCTTTATGAAAATGATTTAGACTTAACAATTTTGAATATTCTATTAAAATAAAATTTTCTATATTATTTTAGAAATAAGAACTAAAAGTTTCCTAAAATAAACTAACTTGATTAATATATTTTTGGATTTCAATTTACCTTCCTTATAACACTAAAAATATTAACACATATGTTGACATGCCAACAAAACTTGTTGATAAATATACACTTTCTTAAAAAGAAGTAATAGATAGAGGCCTATAGTGGGCCACCCTAACTTTGAACCTCTCAAAGTCCTATGTGAAAATTTCAAATCACTCCCAAATTTGTACAACTTATTTGGTAAGTTCCCTACTTATAAAAATTGGTTTCAAGGCCACATCATCAAATATGATGCCACATCAGCATGTTTTTTTTCACAGTATCCAAAAAGGCCCAAAAAAAAGGTGAGACCAATAGTTGGTCACTAAGTCATGTATTATTGGTGCACTGATGTGGCATCACATGATTTGTCAATTTGTGTACTTTATGGATAAAAGTGTTTTGAAATTGGATATTAAGTGTAAGTTTATTGGATATTAAGCCTACCAACTATGGGGCCCATTGAGGTCTACTTCTATACCCACCATTGGATCCCTACCCACTATGGGCTCCTTTCCCTTATAAAACAATCACTAAAGAAAAAGGTGGGAAGAAATCTTCAACTTCACCAAATATTGTGATTGACAAGGGCTCTTTTAAGTGTTGTCAAAATACTTTAAACTCAGGATATAATTGTAATTTTACTCATAACTTCAATAAGTGGAAATTTTCATATCCTAACATTTGAACCATTTTAACAATAAATATATTTATAGTTGAACTAAAAATTGTGTTCCCAACATGCACCACACCTTTCTTCTCTTAACATGGTTAAATTGAAGCATACAAATCGAAGAAATATTCATTTGGATTTATCTTTGCAGTATATTTCAGTGCAAGACTTTGAAGAGATGATACAAGCAGGCCCACAAATAAAGACGTGTTTTCAAAGTACTGTAAGCATTCATACAATAAAATTTTGTTCTAGAAATTGAGAACACATCCCAAATGACTAGCTGTGTATATTGGGAAGGGAGCCCTTTCCTGTTAACTTGCAAGTGATTGAGTTTGATTAGGAAGAGAGATCTAATAAAGCGACAGTCTTTTGATATCACATAAATAATCATTACAAAGTACTTTTAAAATTTTGGTGACTTTTCCTTGTGGTCCCCAAGAATAGGAAACTTTAAGAGAAAAAGGCAGCTAGAATTCTCTTTCCTTCCACTAGTCATTTATTTAATTTCTCCCTCCTTGCTTGTAAGTATTCTAAATTCTCTAATCCATAATATGATAATCATTTTGAATGGTTATTTTAAATATTATTCAAATATAAATTTTGGTTAATAAAAATAAGATTATCATTTCTTGATGTGAATGAGGTGTAAAAATATTATTGATTGTTTGATCATTGAACATGATGATGACTTTTAAATACAATGTATTGGACTGCCTACTTACACACATTATTTTTTTATTTTGGTCATTATAGGCAAGGGGGGATGCTACAGCTGACTAAAGCATTGTTTATTATTAGTGGCTTTCAAAGTCATTCTATTTAAATATCATTAGATTTAATGATCAATCAGTCTTTATCAATTTTATACTTTATTAATATTAAAAAATAGTAAATAATTGTATTATTTTTATTCCTTAAGATCTATTTTTAGTAATTTTCAAAATCATTTTACTTAAACATTATTTTATTTAATAATCAAACAATCAATACCAACATAATACTTCATCTATACTTAAAAATAATAATAATCCATAATTACTATATTTTATTAAATCTGCCACACGGGAAACATTGAATTTTTAAATGAGTCTTATGAAGCTTGGAACTCTTCACTTTCGACATCCATTGAATCTCTTTGGTCTAATTCTAGTTACCTATGGAATTCTGTAACGGGTGTTTTCCAAACACATGTTATATTTTTTTTGAACATGACCAAGAAGAAGTTCCAACCACCATATTGGAATTCTGCAGGACTAACATGATCAATTTAGCTTTCTACAAGTCTAACACGCTTACTCCCAATTTTCATTAGAAGTAGTTGAGGTGTCGATTCCTGCAAGCCAACTTCAGAGTCATTATATGCTCAGCCCATTTTAAAAAAGAGTTGTCTTTGTGAGAAATGGTATTCAAAGCATGCTTCACTGATCATCACGTGGACGATGTACGATAGTTCAACTTGTGGATTAGCTCATCCAATGGACTTGCTCAAAAATATTCAAAGGGAGTTCTAATACTAATTGCAAGAGATGAGATTTGGAGATTTTATTTCGCTACTAGCTTATTATTAAATGGATTTTTATGTAAAAAAATGTTATCTTTTTGGTTACCCAAAATTTTGGTTTTTATATTTCAAATTTTGATCATTTAAAATGTAATTGTCAAGATTGTATAGATGGATAAGACATTCATAGTGTTGGATGTAATCATCTATGGGTGGGAATTACATAAATAATTGAAGGATATATAGGCTGAGATCTAAGAGCTTGAATTCAACATTATTCATAGACAAATGTTCTAAGTTTTTAGATGAGACTTTGACAGTAATAGATGTTAGTATTGAAATTTCATCACATGGCAATACGGTTTCTCAATACAACTAAGTTAATAGATTAGGACAAAAAATAACTCTTAAAGTAAATTCTCCATTCACCATTTTTGTTGGAATGCATGTTTATTTCCTACATATGCTTAAGTCTAACTTAACATTTATTGTAGTAGGTGCATTTAAATTTTCGGTATGAAGCATTAATTTTGGGCGGTCACCTATTGTGGCATGTTACCGGTGATATTTTCTCGCATTTCTATGACATGTTTCTTGCATTTTCCCCTGCTTATTTATACAGGGCCCTTTGTACATTTCAGATCATCTCATTTTCATCAATGAAATTGATTAACTAATGAACTAGCTTATCTTTGCTTCTATGGAGGTTTTCCTCGGTGTGCACTTTAGGCTCTTGGATGTCTTCACATGGTATTAGAGCCATTGATTGTGCAACCCCTTCTAACACAAAGTTTTCATCAAGTGTTTGAGGTCAGTGAAGGACTGGTTTTTGCTAAGGATCGTTCTTTGGTGCGGGGGAGGGCTCCTTTTTTGGCCTCTAGTGGCTTTGGGTTGTATTTGGGAGTTGTTTCTTTTTTTTCCTTGACAAACCTGTGCTGGCTCTCCTAACACAAGCTCCTACAAATGGAGCTTGAATGGTTCCAACCTCAGGTAGTTCAAGCTCCAACAAAAGACATTGTTTCCACATTCATCGAGCTCACTGTCACGACGGTCCTCACACCACCCAGGCACTCCATCACGATTGTCTGTGTGGGAGTCCTGGCCATCATTTCTGTATACGAGTCCATCTGTCATGTGCTATTTTTTCGAGAAGGAGAATAAGGAGCCCACGAAAGGATAAGATCTCAAGTCGTGCACAACCCTTCTTTTCCTCATGTTGAAATAAAATCCCCATTGCCCATGCATGAACATCACAACATAGGGAAAAAGCACCGTTAGGAGATAAAACACAATGAGTATTTCCATGCTCATCATTTGCTTGAATGGTTCTACCTTGAGCCTCATTGGGGGATCAATTTAAGCAAGACTTTAATCTATCTAATGTCTTCCCAAAATCTTTGGTGTTAGGGTTTTGTTGTGTGAGGGCCAACAATGTAGTAATTTGGGCGTGAGCAGGGACTTTAGTCCCACATTCGATATGTGTAGACTGTCCTAGCTATTTATATAGCCTATTACAAGGCATTTAAGTGTGAGGAAAGGTTTGTGTGGATGCTCTTTTAGTGGAATGTGCACTCCTATGGAGATCAGAATTTGACTTGGTTATTGCAATTCCTTAGCCATTGATGTTCATTTGAATTGGTGATTGCAATGCATTCGTTCATGCTAAGGCTATCCTTTTTCATAGTGGTCATATGGTGGGCACAAGAGCTATTTCCACGAAAAGCCTAAAATAGGAATTTAAAAAAAAAAATTGTGCAAATTTTGCAAATGAAGTTCATTTGTAGCAAGCAAGCTATTGTCGGAAAGCTACTTCAACGATCTTCACTATGGATGAGGTGTTTTCTAGAAATTCTATCATTTTAGGCCTTTTTTACTAGCTTGAAGTTGCAATTTGTTACTATTATCTCTTGGAAAATTCGGTGCTTGTAAATTATAAAATTAGTTTGAATGTATTCTAGAGGGGGTGTATTTTGCATTTTAGTCCTTTGAGTGACCTTGTAAATCATGTTGGACCCTAGGGTTTATTTGCTCACTCCACACAACTATCATATATGGAAGCTCAAGATGTCACAATTGTTGCAATCTCCAGGTCTATGGAAAATGTTGGATGTTGACCAACCCAAATTCACAAAAACATTTGAGCAATTTGTTCATAGAAACAAAATGGATGAAGCTGAGGGTCTCATAGGTTTTCATATTTCTAATAATTTTTTGTTTAATATTGTTGAGTGTAAAACACCTAAAGAGGTGTGGGATAAGCTAGCAAAATTGTATGGTAAGGTCAATCAGTTTAGGATCTTGCAGCTTGAAGTTGATCTCACTTCTCTCTCTCCAAATGCTTTTCCTTCTATTCAAGATTTTCTTGCACATTTCAAGTTTATTTTGTCTCAATTAAAAGGATATGGTCATGCTAAAGAAGATATAGAGTGTATTTTCTTGATCCTATCTAAGCTTAGAGGTCCTTTTCAAGTGTTTTCCTCTACCTTCTATTCTACCTTGGATGTTATGGGGGAAGATTATGAGATGCCTTCTTTTGAGGAGTTTTGTGATCGATTGATGAGGGAGTAGGCCAAGTTGATTCAAATGGATACTCTTCCTAAGAGTCATGCTTTAATGGCTCAATCTTCCAAGGGAAAGGGTAAGAATACTTGAAGTAGCCCAAGAAAAATTCATCTTCAGGTGGTAAGCCTCCCTCCAAGCCTAAGGCAAAGATTGATTAGAAGGATAATCCTCCACCTCCTCATCCTTCTAACTCAAGCAATTCATCTTCTAAGTTTAAGAAGAAGGAGAACTATTCATTTTGTGGAAAATATGGGCATAATGATGCACATTGTTTTCTGAGGCTAGCAACATTGGAGGAAGCTATGAGGAAGAATAATATTTCCATGCCTAAGTCTTCTTCCTTGGGAAAAGGGAAAGCTCTCTTAGCTATGACTTTTTCCTCTACCAGTTCCAATTGGATTTTTTATTTTGGTGCTTCTCATCACATGACTCATACTGTGGATCTTGTTGATTCTCTTTTTGATAGTCATACTTCACATATTGCTATTGGGAAATCTTCTCAAATTCAAATTTTGGGGACAAGCTCAATTCATATGCAAGATGGTAGGATTGAGGATGTTCTTATTCATGATATTTCAGAGAATTTTCTCTTTGTCTATTAGATTTGCAATCATGGTGATGGAAGGCTTGTTGAGTTCTCTCCTACTGAAGTGACCATTTGACAGATACAAGATCCTAATAAGGTCATTGCTACAGGCATAGTTGACCATGTAGCCCATTTGTATAGGTTTCATAGATTTGAGTCTTCATCAGGATCATCCCTTATTGCTCTTGTAGATTCTATGAGCAAGCTTTAGCACAAAGGATTTCAGAACCTAAATTACAAATATCTTCAACAGATGAGCACACAAAATTTGGTAGTTGGTCTACCTCAGATCTCTTGTTCAGATGGATTTTGTCAAGGTTGTGTGCTTGGAAAGCATCATAGGGATCCTTTTCCAAAGGGTATGGCCACACGTGCTTCGACACCCCTTGAGTTGGTACATAGTGACCTCATGTCCTTCCCTACTCCATTTTTGGGGGCCAAATATGTGCTCACCTTAATTGATTATTTTTCTAGGCATACTTGGGTCTATTTTTTGAAGTACAAGGATGAGGTTATTCACAATTTCATGTCCTTCCTTGCATTCATGGAGAAGCAGTAAGCACATTCCCTTCAGAAGATTTGCACAAATAATGGGGGGAGTATGTCAATCATGAATTTTAGGAATTTTGTTGTGCTAAGGGTGTTCTGTTGAGATTTGTGACTCAATTTATTGGCTTGGTCGCTTCTTGGAGAAATTCAGTTTTCCTTCTTCATCGACTTGTGTTTTTTCATGAGGTTCTAAAAGTTAACAATTGGGCGACATCAAGCTTGTCATAGGATCAGTTGATTTGCTAACTTCAGCACCTATGTCATAGAGTTAGAAATTTCTTTAACTCCCCGACATGGCAACAGTGCGTTGGTCACAGGGTCATTGCAGTTTCTAACCTTGAAACCTTGTTGTAGAGTTCAGAAGTTTCTAAACTTCCCGATTGGCCGATCTCCTTCAGTGTACCATTATACCACTAGGTGCTAGTGAGAGAGGTGCAATAGAATTTTGTATTTCCATACCATGGGATTCCTCTAACTGTCTAGTGAGGTGTACCACCACCCTGTGAGATCTTTTTGGTTATCTTGTAGTAGTGCAGTGTATACTGCCATATTGTAGGAGCTTCTCACCTGTCTAGTAGTAGTGCAATGGATGGTGACAACCACAAGGAAAGGTCAACAGGTGGTGATGATGTAGAGGATAGATGGAATGTGGGCCCATGTGCTTGATGGTTGACTTGGTGACTCTTAGAGGAGCCAATGATGGTACGGCGTAGTAACTGCCACATCGTGAGGGTGTTGTGTCTTGGCTATGATAGAGTAGTGGGTGTTTTGGTGAACCCTAAGATTGACGATGGATATTTATTTGACTACCTATCCGACATCAGCATTTGGTGATAGCGTATGGCTCTAGGTGAGACCCTAAGGGGTGTGGTAGTTGAACAGTCTAAGAGCGATAGAGACAAACCTTTTGGGGGAAGTTTGGTCTCTTGTTGAAGCACTGTCAAAGTGAAGGTTGACCCCATTCAACCTGAGCTACAAGTCGAAAGGCTAGATACAACAAAGGCTAAGGGGACTCTCTCAGATCTCAATGCTTGGAGCAAAGAGAGTAGTGATGACTGCGAGTGGAGGTAACCAAGAGGTATGGCTATTGGGTGAGAGGCCGAAAGGGACAATTATTGGCTAATGTTACCATGTGGAGAACAATATGATGTGTGGAGGTCGGTTGGCTAGGTGTCAAATAAGTCAAGGAGGTTGAGATGTTGGATGCAGGCTAAGAGGACAAATGTAAGTAGAGAGGCTGGCATGCTAGGTGTGGACTGACTAAGAACCTGAGTGCATGCTAAGTGGTTGTGATGTCATGGTAGAGATAAATCTTGTAGAAGGTGAAGGTTGAGCAACTATGTGACAGAGAGGTTGAGAAGCCAGTGGTTGAGTCATGTGGTTGTGTAGCCATGAGATGTCTATCGCTAAGAGAGATAGTCTTGAGGGTTTGAGTTGGATTTTCTCCATAATGAAACAAGATGTAAACTCTATAAAGGTCATGAGCTTGAGATTATATTGTAACTATTTTTTTGTTGAATAATACAATGGCGATCTAGGCTTTTTAGAGTGTGGGGTTTTTACCTGAAAGGGTTTTCCCCATGTATATCTGTGTGTTCATGTCTTCTATTTCATCTTTCATGGTTGTTGATTTTGCATGTTTGAATCTGTTATAGGTTTTGTTGAAACTATTTTGCATGAGTTTCTCTCTAAGGGTCAATGTGGGAAATGAATTGTGCCTACTTCCATTTTGTGGCATAGTGGTAGTGTCTTTGAGGCAATCTGATGAAAATAAACTACCCAAGGCACTATTCTCGGATGTTTTAGTTTGAGATGACCCTCCTATTTGCCCAACATATTCTTCATCAACACAAAATTCCATACACTCCTCAATAGAATGGTGTAGCCGAGTGGAAAAATAGAACTTTACAGGAGATGGCCAATTGTATGCTATAGTCTAGATCCATGGCTCTTTCCTTTTAGGCAGAGGATGTCAATTATGCCAACTAAATTTTGAATTATATGCCCCACAAGGCAGTGTGGAACATAACTCCCAAGGAGGCTTGGTCGTATGCCAAGCCCAAGGTTTCCTACTTTAGAGTATTTGGGAGTGATGCACAGACTTTCATTCCAAATGGTAGCTACAAGGAAATGGAGAAGAAAAGTTGGCGGTTCAATTTTGTTGGCTATTGTGAGGATGTGAAGGGTTATTTCACCCTGTCACTCGAGAGGTTCATTTTCATCGTGGTGTTCAATTTGATGAGTCTTTCACTCTGAAGGATTCTCCATCACAAGCCTCTCCCTCTCTTCTTCCTATTTCTTCTTCAGAGGATGTTGTGCTTCTAGAGGATGATGATGATGTTCCTGATGATGGTATAGGTCTTGTTGTTAATATTACTCCATCTTCTCCTTATCCTCCACTTGCACCCCATTGAGCTTTTTGGGCTTGTACACTTCTTGAGGATGTTGGTTCTCTTGTAGGTGAACCCATAGCTACATGTTGCACTCGTTCTCACACTTTAGTTATCAATCTTTTGAGTCATGTAGTTTCTATTGATCCCCATAAGTTTTCAGATGCTTTAGGTGTTTCAGAATGGGATAGTGCTATGTTAGAGGAGTATTCCTCCTTGATGAAGAATCATACTTGGGATTTGGTTCCTCTTCCTAAGGAACAAAATTTGGTTAAGTGCAAGTGGGTGTATCGTACCATGTTTGTAGCTGATGGTTCTATTGATAAGTATAAGGCTTGTCTATTTGCTAAGGGATTTTCTCAAGTTGAGGGTATTGACTATTCTAAGATCGTTTCTCCTATCACAAAGATGGATTCCATATGCCTTGTGCTTTCTATTATTGCATCTCAGGGTTGGTCATTGTATTAGATGGATGTGAAGAGTGCTTTCTTGCATGGTGATCTTCATGAGGAGATCCATATGGAGCAGCCACTAGGCTTTGTGCAAGACCCTTCAGTTATTTGTAGGCTCTGACGATCATTGTACGGTCTCAAACAAGCTCCTAGAGCTTGGTATGAGAAGATGGATAATTTATTACTTGCTTTTGGATTCACTCGATGTCACTCTGATCCTACAGTTTATATTTAGAGGCATTGGGGGATCTTCTTATTCTTGTTCTTTATGTGGATGACTTGATTCTCATGGGGAGATCTCCTACCATGATTGAGGATACTAAGTGAGCTTTGACAACATGTTTTGATACGACAAATCTTGGTTTGTTGCATTACTTCCTTGGTCTTCAAATCCATTAGTCTTCTACTGGTATTTCTATCTTCCAGTAGAAGTATGCTCTTGATTTGCTTTAGAGGTTTTGGATTGCTGATTGCAAGCTAGCCCCTACTCCTTTTCATTCAAGTGTTTTTTTCTACCAGTTGTACTACTTCGTCTATTGATGCTACTTTGTATCGACAGCTGGTTGGTAGCCTTTTGTACTTAACACATAGTCATCCTGATATTTCCTTTGCAGTTGATATTGTCTCATGTTTCTCTCAATATCCTCATGAGAGTCTACTTCTACTAAATTAGATTGGGTTGATGATGTTGATGATCAAAAGTCTACTTCTAGTTGTTTTATGTCTTGGTTTTGGTCTGGTTGCTTTGTCTTGCAAAAATCAAACTGCTATTGTATTATCATCAATTGAGGGTGAGTATCAAGGAGTTTTCTTGTCTGGTCAAGAGATTCTTTGGCTTCAATAGTTGATGGCTGAGTTTGGATTTCCTATTGATCATCCCACTATTCTTTGGTGTGATAACCAGAGTTCCATACACATTTATCACAACCCCGTGGAGCATCAACACACTAAGCATATTGAGATCCACATGCACTTCATTCGATAACTCATTCAAGATGGTGTTCTTGCTTTGGGGTATTTTCCTATGGAGCAACAGGTTATAGACATCTTCACTAAACCTTTGGCATCTCGTCACTATTTTAACTTGCAATTGATGTTAGGGGTGAAGGAAGTTGTCCTTGGGGGGTCTTGAGGAGTCCTCCTTCCTTTCACTTTTATTTTGTTCTCTTTTGGTGAGGAGTTTTCTCCCTCATGGTTTTTCTCCTTTTCTCTAGTTGTGAGATATTTGCATTTGCATTGCATTGTAGTTGTACATGGATACCTAACAAGGCTTTGCTTCCAGGACCCATAATGCATTTTCATTTGTTGGTTGTATCTGGGTATGTGCATGATCGTGATGGGCCAAAAAGTGGCAATATTATGGGTATTTGTAGGGTATGTGGCTGACGACTTTTTTTTTTACCCAAAATTGATGAAACGAAAAGGGTTTTTAGAGAAGATTCTATGATTTCCACCAATATAAATTATTATTTAATTTTAATTTAATAAATAATTATTATTCATTTTCTATTAGAATTACAACTAAAGTCTTGATCGATAGACTGATTGAAAAAAATCTATAAATTTCAAATGGTGTCACATTTTTTGAATCTAAAACATGCGTCACATTCTATGCTTCAAATACTCTAGGATTAAAAAAAGAAAAAATAAATTTCATGAAGTTTTGACCAAGTTAAGGTGGTTAGACATACGAGTTTTTATATTTTTTAAAAGTTGTAATAAGAAATTCATAATTAATTATTTACTTAGAAAAAAATTACAAAAAAATATGCATCACATCTGGACATGAGTCCTCTATTTATACGTAAAATCTTATAAAAAAATATTATCATTTTATTATGGTTAGGGTGGTTAGAGAGACACCTACTTCTTATTTTTTCCCTGAAATTTAAGTACTATTACATTGAAATTTCAAATTTTCACCAAATAGATTTTATTTATTTTTAAATAAACCTAGTAGTTTATAAACTACATTCAATTTTCTACAGATTCTATTCTTACATATTTTGGAAATAATATAGATAACTTATTCAAATTTTTACGTCAATTTGCCTAACACTAATTTTTCTAATTTTTTTGCCACTTAAGGGCATGTTTTTTACATGATGATCCTGCACATACCCATCTCTTGCACTTATTTTTCCCTAAGTTGTGCTTAAGGTGGGGTGTTGGAATCTATGTTTATTTCATGCATATGCGTAAGTCCAACTTAACATTTATTGTAGTAGGTACATTTAAATTTTTGGTCTGAAGCATTCATTTTGGGTGGTGACCTATTGTGGCATGTCACCCGTGATATTTTCTCTCGTTTCTACCACACTTTTCTTGCATTTTCCCTTGATAATTTATACAAGGCCCTTTGTACATTTCAGATCATCTCATTCTCATCAATGAGATTTATTGACTAATGAAATAGCTTCTCTTTGCTTCTGTGGAGGTTTTGTTCAGTGTGGACTTCAAGCTCCTCGATGTCCTCACAATTTTTAATACTTTTTATGTCACCAAATTTCCTTTTCATCATAGCAATATTATTTTTAATACATATCTTATCATTCAATGGTTCTTAGAAAGATTTATTTATTTATTTTTATTATTTTACTCAACCAATGTTTTGCACTTGAGCAAGTCAAATTTGTATTCATCTCATTTTTTCAATTGGATGTTTCCAAGGTTGAGGAGATTATATTTCACATACCAATCCATTGCCAAAAAGGTGAAGAGGGTTGAAAAATTTGATGAGATCCTTGAAACCCTTCACTTATGTTTTGGATAGGTATAAATTGTGCATTCCTCCTATACTAACCTAGTATCTTGCAACAAGTCCCTTGTGAAGATCAAGAAAAGTTGTTCTTATATGGACCAAAATAGTTTGAGGTAAATGATATTCTTTGAGCCTCTATGGGAATGATGGGAAAAAGGTAGCTTTGGGAATTCCTACAGAGCTACTCTTGAGGATTCATCTATCCTTGAGGCTAAGTGAGTGAAATATGATTTTACAAGTAGAAAAATATATTCTAGGTAGCTTATGCAACAACTATCAAGCCTAAAGTGTGCCAACTTGACAAGGTTGGGGGATTCTTATTATGCCAAAGGTGAGAAGATGTTTGTTTATGACTATCCTCCTAATTGTAACCTTTACATTCTTCATCATGATATTCTTAGTAGAATATAACTTTTAAATGGCATAAGGGTTTGATTAATACTATGAGTATGAGTATTCATAAGGGTTGAATCAAATCAAATATATTTCAATTATTGGAAATAAGTTTAGACATTATTTAGTGTGTTCAAAAAATGTTTTTTGGTAAAAGTATCAAAGGAAAAATAGCTACAAACACATGCTATTTAGTAATATTTAGAGTAGTTGCATGGAATTTCATAAATTGAAAAAGATGTATTATACCTCTTTGTTTATTCACAAGGCATATCTCCTCTCTAGATGTTGATTGGAGTTTTAGAAATTTTGAGACGTAATATTTCTAAAATTATGGAAATTTGAGGTTATACCACTTGGAATGGATTCGAGTAATGTGATTTTCTTGAAGAAACTCTAGGTGCTAATGGAGAACATGTAGCATTGATAAATGGTTATGGTGACTTGTCTCTTAGATCCCTACCAACTATATGGTTGGCTAAGTATGATCTTTATTTAATATACTATATATAAGAACTATAACTAGCATTTTCATGTTTTCTTAGATAATGTAATTTTCCACAAACCCATGCAAAGCACTGATTCTTTTTTGTCTCAACAAAATCCAAAAAATAATATTACTACCTTTCTAAAATTATTTTTAGAGTTATCCAGTATGTGAGGTTACAAAAAGTGGGCTTACCATTTCTATTGATGAGTTTGTACATGTATCTTTTATTGAATGTAAATTTTAATCTAGAACTTGCATAAATTAGATCATAGATGATGTTTCTATTACTTTAATCTCATTATAGAACAAATTTAAAATTTCAAGAAAACATTAGTAATGGGGAATATAGATGATATAAATGAAATGTTTGTGGCTAATGCAATTGTTCTTATTATTGTTTGAAAATGATAAATAGGTATGATTGATATCGAAAAGCTACATACCTTTAACATCATAGGAAATTTTATGTTTTAAAAAATAAATCTTTACTATAAAAACCAATGTGTATGCTTCTTGTAATATCCCTTATTCGATTTTGAGAGAAACATTATTATGGTTGATGAATTAAATGTCTTATTATTCAATAAATATCTTTGTTGGATTCTAGGGGTTGTTTATTAATCCAACTCTAGAAGAACTCTTTTGTCTAACTCTCATTAAGGTCTCAAGATTCACCAAACAAGATTCTAGATAGATAAATACTAAAAAAAATTTATTCATATTGATTTTATATGTAAGAAAATAATATTTCAACAAATTTATGTTGTTTTTCTCTCAAGAGATTTTTTTCTTGATAATAAGATTTATTTGCACTCTAAATTTTCCATGATTTTTTTTATTTATAAATAATAATTAGATACACATGGGTTTCCATGGTTGCAATGAATAAAGGAGGGATAAGATACATTCATAGGGTATTTGTGTATTCTCTTTTGATGTTTTTCAAATTTGATAAGTAGTTGGTCTTGAAAGTATATGAATATGGATAAAATTTATTTATAATAGTCAATTGTAAGGAATATACTATAGATAATTTTTTTAAATAATTATTCATATTTTACATTTAGAATCATGTAAGTTTTAACATTAAGTTAAAGAAAAGGGGAAAAAATGAACTAAAAATTTGTATTGCATTTTTTTGTAGGCAATTGTAGGCTTTGTATAATGGGTTGTTCATTGATCCATATGATCATCAAGCCATGTAGCCATTATATTATTAAATATTTTATTTGAGAAGAAATTATGAAATGATAGTTGCTATTTGGTTGTCACCTCCATCATTTACAACTTCTCTAGTTGATGACAATATCAAAATACCATTACTTGCGATAACAAAATATTTTAATCTAGCTCTATTTTTTGACATTGAATAGGGTATACTTCCCCTTCCTTTAAAAATATACTAGAATCACCTTTTATTTTGTAAGTTCTTTTATGCACTACTTCTTGCTATATACCTACACCAATACAAAATTATAAATAAAAATACTCATTTTCTAATAGCATACTAGTACAAAAGTTGAGAAAAGAAAAATATTCTTATATAATATCACAAGTTTCATGAACTTATTAGACATAGGACAATTTCATATTTATAACTTAATATATAAATATTTGACCAAACACCATAGATCTTAGATGCTTATCACTTGGATATATCGGGAAAATTTAAGGATAATGATCATTTCAAAGCATATGGTAATGTTTTGGAACATAATAAACTCTTTTGGAATATAAGTATAAATTGTCAACATTCATGTTGTAGGTTTAATCCCTCTATCTTTTCATTAATCAAATAATGTTCTTGATGATATGTCAAAGTTACTGACAAAAAAACAAACATGCTCAATATAAAGAGCCCAATTGGAGGGGTTTTTTCTTATACTCAAATACCAAATTTATATTATAATTAATTAAGATACTTTGACTATTAATTCATCATCCACCTCTTTAAACTCATCTCCTACCATATTTTAGATGCTACCTTCATTTTTTTTATAAAATTTTGTGCAATAGGGAATTGTGATGTCATTGACTACTTCTTAACAAGTTCCAATTTTTTTGTAACTAGTTTAATCTATGCAATATATTCATTATCCAATAAGGAAGTTAATAATATATGAAATATATGCATTATCAAATAAGGAATATTGAAGTATCTTATATGATCCTTATTGGTATCAATTTTGTTATATTTGTGTTAGCAAGTGAATTAGTCACTGTGATATTTCTCTAACTCACCCAATGGGTGAGAATGAGAACTTGCAATAGCAAGAGAAATCATTGTGTGACAAGTCATTATTCCTTGAAATTTAAGAGGGGAAACTCCCTCATATGATGTGTGTTTTATTTATTATGTAATTTTATTTAGAAAAAATGAAGGAAATAAAATTAGAAGAAAAGGATGAGAAAGGAATAATATTTGTGTGAATATGGTATTTTACCTAACTAGTTCACCTAGTAGGTCCTATTCATATGTTAATCTTACTTAGGTCCTAAGAATATTTCTAGAAGTCTTAGTTGGATTATATCTTATCTTATCTTATGTCATTTACTTATTGTTTCTTAGGTCATTTAATATTAGTTACCTCATGTCATAAGATTTAGACACTTGTCATGATCTTATCTAGAATCCTATGTCTATCTTGGATATATAACCAAGGGGTCCCCATTTGTAAATCAATTATAATCTACTATTTGCATCTTTGCATAGAATAACATTATTCTTTCATAACAGATCTCTCTTGTACTTTCATAGAAGTTCATAGATCTTGGGTGGCTACAATCTTTAGCCAAATCTCAGATGGTATAGAGAATTATATACCAACACTTAAAAATAGGAACTAGCATATGGAAAACCAAATAGACTAGCAGTTCCATGTAGAAACATGCAACAATGAGCCAATAGGCAGAGATGTATAGGAGAGGGATGGGAGATGCCAGATGCCTGTGCCAAATGTAGAGAAGAGGAACAATGTAGGATGCAACAACACAGAGAACAATAGTTAATAATACCTAATGTAAGGAAACATGGAATGAATAGAATAAATTATTTTATTATGTTGCAACCATAACCAAAAAATGAAAGCCATAAATCAAACAAGATTGGTTTCAACAGCCACTCGGATGTAGAAAGCCACAATATAGGTTGAGCTATAGAGTAATAATTGAAAAAATCTCCATAATTTGGAAAATTTAATTCTTACATTTATATATTTATATTAAAATCTACTGAATATAGCATAAGGTAGATAACAATAATTAATAATACGTAATGTAAGTAAACATAGAATGAACAACATGTATCATTTTATTCTGTTGGAACCATTAGCAGAAAATGAAACCCATAAAATAGAGCCTTTTCAACAACACCTTTTGTAGAATACAACATAACTAAAGCAACAAAACTATAATCAACAATGCCCAAATGGAGGTAACACAAAGCGTATACAAGATAGAGAAATTGAAATAAGCTAGAGTGCAGAAGAGAACTCTATGCAAAATAAATGAATGTGGGCTAAGATAGAGAAGAATAATTAGTAAATTTTGTGATCTTTTTTCAATAGTATGGCTTTGAAAATTGAGAGGAGATAGGCGTTTGAAGCAATCCCCATTGAAAGAAATGTCTAATGGACCCCAAAAAAAAGTGAATTAACATCAACTAATTTATTCCATGGCAAGCATAGCCTGAAACACATGAATTCTCTTTGAATTTTACATCAGAAATATAGATCTATTTCTACATTAAATATATAAAATAAAACACAAAAAAATGAGTTGTGGTTTCTAGCCTTGCATATCGGGCCATGGAGCCTCATGGGCTATCACCAAACTATTGAGCAGGGATATATGGTCTTGACGACTCTAATCAAAGCCAGTATGAATTTTGATTATCACAATTAACATTGAGTATAGTGGGATGTAGTTTCCATATGACCATTGCATAGAAGGAATGTTTTGGCTACTGATGAGTATAAATAAAATCATTGGAATCTATATTATGGATTGAGTATGATCTGGAAGAATAAGAGAAAAGTGGATATATTAGTACAGTGGTCATCTATAATGCACAGACAACATGTAAACCAAGAGATACGAATGTTGATTATTTTATAACATACAATTTTCTATGAAGTTGTAATGCGAGCAATGAAGTAAACAAAACTTAGACATACCTAGTGTATGTTGTTGAACACATTTTCAACATAAGAAAGAAACACTCGATGTCCACCCTACCATATTGGGTCATGGAGCATCATGCACTCTCACCAAACCCCCAAGCAACAAAAAATAAATTACTGACCATTGGCATCAATGGTGAAACCAATGTATAGGTCACCGCTTACTTAATGTAAGCTCTAAATTGAAATAACATAGCGTTCACAAGATAACCCTATGCAAAATAAATGAATGCGGGGTAAGATAGAGAACAATAATCAGTAATTTTTTTTTATCTTTTGTGAACAATATGGCTTTGAAAAGTGAAAGGACACAACGTTTTGAAGAGCACCCCATTGAAAGCAATCTCTAATGAACCCTAAGAGAAAGTGGATTAATATTAACTATTTTATTCCATCGCAACCATTGCCTCTAACATATGAATTCTAATTGAATCTTATGTCTGAAATATATAGATGTGTACATAAAATATATAAAATAAAACACAAAAAATTGAGTCTAGTGTGGTGAACATCTATAATTGAGAGAGAATATGTAAATCAACATATTTTAAGAGCTCTATAATGTACACTACAAAATATACGATACAAATGTAATGCAAGGTATGAAATAAGTAAAATTTAAGCATACTTGTGCATCAGGTACGTTCCAATAGCTAGGGAAGAATACGAAAGGTGGTGTGCACCCTACCACTTTGATCAATGAAAGAAGAAATGTTTTGGCTACTAATGAGTATAAATTAAATAATTGGAATCCAAATTATGGCTTGAGTATCATCTAGAAGAATAAGAGAAAAGTGCAAATATTAGTGTAGTGGTCAACTCTAATTGATACACAACATGTAAACCAAGAGATGTGAAAGTTGATTATTTTATAACATACAATTTTCTATGAAGTTGCAATGCAAGGAATGAAGTAAACAAAACTTACACATACTAGGTGTATGTCATAGAATGCACTGTCAACATAAGAAAGCAACACATGATGTCCACCCTACCATATTGGGTCATGGAGTGTCATACGCTCTCACCAAACCCCCAAGCAAGGAAAAATAAATTTCCCACCATTGGGATCAATGGTGAAAGTAATGTCTAGGCCACTTCTTACTTATTGCAATATCTAAAGGCATCGAAAGTTGGACATATGATGATTATTTTTGTTGAGTATGGTTGCAAACATGAAAGAATAATTGAAAATTTAGTACACTAAACAGATACCATTGGTAGATGATAAATCAATCAGAAAATGTAAAGAATTATAGAGTTCATAACAAATTGTATGCAATGAAGGTGGAGTAGAAAATTACAAGCAAATAAAATGTAGACATACCTTGTGCAATGAATGAAATAGAAGATTGAGATAGTAAGGGAGGCCTGGTTTGCACCCTTCCACATTATGGAATCAAGTGTCATGGATTCTCACCAAACCTCTAAGTAGAGTAGTTTTTTCTCTACGAATTTAAACTATACATCAGTGCATAGATTTGCAATGTAAAATGTTGTTAAGGGAATATCATTTGGAACAAGGGAGATTAAAAGTTTAGTACAACAAACATATATCATTACTACAAACTATTTAGATAAGGAAGTATAAAAAGCTATATAATTTGTAAAGAATAATATCTAATATATGTGGAATAAAATACATTTTATAAACAAGATGTAGGTATACCTTTTGCAAAGTGCAACAAACAATATGTGGACAAATGAATATAATTGTCTTTTGCAACTTGCCAATTTTATTAACCTAAAATCACTATTATCTTGTTAAAAGAATACATAGAGTTGCAACATTTATCACAAAGAACTTTGAATGTAATTAGAATAGAACAGATGGAAAGAATGAGATACAAACTTGCCTTGTATACAAATATAGTACAGTTTCAACTCAAATAGCATGGCACACTTGTGAGCATAAAGGTATTAACAATTATGAATAATTGCAGTAACACCTGGAAATGTTCCCAATCTAAATTTGTTAGAATTTGAAAGTGTTAGAAATAAATAATTCAAGAGTGATATCTATGGAGGAGGGACTATTTCGATAAACCATAGGAAGACATTGAGACCAAATTGAAATTTAGATAATAGATGTTTGCTCTTGGAAAGAATGGGAAAGAGGAAGCAACAATTGAATATGAACTTCTCGTACAAATGTCTGTACATAACTAATTTTTTTAAAATGGTGGGTAAACTAAATAGAACTAGGAATAAAGGGTATTGTGAAAGAATTGAGAAAATGTTCCTCTTCTTTGATTCGAAGTGCATTGTATTTGTCAGAATGCTGCCTAGAATAATTGTCAAAAGAGAAAGATGGATCTATATGTATTCCTTCTAGTGATTTAACAAGAGAGAGAGTTGTGAATGTTAGTCCCTGCCTTTCTTTAGTTCCAATATCTATTGTAGCTTTCTCTAGTGTTAAGCCTTGAGATTTATGGATTGTGATAGCCCAGGCCATTATCAACGGGAGTTGTCTTTGGTTGCCTTGTGTGATTGGGATAATGGGGATGAATTTTGGATTCTCCTAATCCCATGCTAGCCCAATGTAAATGTGGAAGTCAACAACAACATATTTTTGTAGTTGAGGTAGTTTAGCACCCATGGCATATACAATAGCCTTCACTAAACCCAAGGATCCATTCACTAGGCTAGCTGCCACCTAAAGATTTGTTGTCAACATTACTTGTTGACCAATTGAAAGCAACAGTTCAACTTGAATTTTTTCATCATTGGCATAATCAAGTGCATTTTTTTGGGAACATTCAGCAACACTAATTGCAATTGAAACATTTAATTGATGTAGTATTTTCCTTTTATACAAAGCAACCAAGCTATTAGTTGGAAATAAGTGGATAGCTTGATCAAAGTCTTGGTTTTGGTTAGATGCGAGCGTGGATTTTTTTTATTCATAAAAAGTTACCAATCAACTAGGGATGCTTGGAATTTTCTAATATTCATAAGGAGTAGACGAAACTGTTGTTGTGATTCAGATTTCCCATGCTAGTGAAAGATAGTGTCAAGCATAACAACAATATTAAAAGTGTACCAAAGTGCCAATGCTATAGACCAATAACTATAGATAGGCCTGTCCATAATAGGGGGCAGTTGTGCCAAGTCACCCATGAGTATAATAGAAACACCATCAAATGGCTACAAATGTCTTGAAGGGGATGCTTGCTGCAATTGGCTATCTATTTTTAACAGCAACTTGGGGCCCAAGAAACTCATTTCATCAATTAGTATGTACTTAATATGTTTGAAGTCTCCTTGAAATATGGTCAATGGTTGTCCTTTCAATTGATTTATATCTTTTATTGGTATGTGAAGAGTAGTATCTACTATGGAGGCATGAAAATTATAAGTAGCCACACTCGTTGGTGCCAAAACAAGCAAAGGGTTCATTTTTTGGCTCAACGATCAATTTAGCGCTCTTCATATCTTGTCAATAAAGAATGATTTATCTATGCCAATGGTTCCTTGAGTGATCATACAAAGTGGAGGAAATGAGGGTGGGCCAAGGTGATGTTATTTAATGATTCTTAAAGCAATCTCTTGTCTAGGAGATAGTCGATGACAAAGGGATGGTGTTGTAAAGGAGGAAAGGGTGTCATTAGGCGTATGAAATTTACTTGTTGTAACAAATTGTTCGACAATACTATGAAGATTCTCTGGAACATTGTGGTTGTCCCATCTATGGTGCAGGTCAACGTCCCACCAACCCAAGAGTTGTAACTAGTCAAAACAAACATTATTTGTGGCACCAATTCGAGAGAGAAAATCCCATTCATATTTTTTTTTATGTGGTGTATACTATGCACTATCAATATCGCTATCACTACCCTCCTCAATTGCAGCATGGTCACTAAGTCTATTCACATGCCAACCAACATAGCCAACAACATGAAGTAGCCTCTAATTTTGTATTATTCTTTCTCTTGTAAGCCCTATGTCAACCTCCACATTTTAGAAAGGTTTGTATAGCAATAATTTTGACCAACAAAATGTTTCATAGGAATCACTTTTTTCATGGGGATGGTCTTGAAAAGTAGGTAAACAATGATCATTGTAGGTTACAAGTGAGCAAGCCAGGCTAGGCCTTTGTAGTTTTTCTGATATGTATAGAGTTGTGCAAAATGAATAAGGGATATTGCCTCCATTTTAGGTGGTCTTTGCATGTAGGAATGAATATAAGCACTGGAAAGCTCATTTCCATTTTCAACTATTTTCAACTGATGGAACTCCTTCCTACTAATGCTCAAAAAAAAGAAATGCCAACTTGAGATGACAAGGGGAAACTTTTGCAGCATATGGCATGTTTCTTGTGCACCAATGTCATGATCAACAACCAAATTCATCATGAATTTTTGGTATGCAAGCAACGCTTTATCCCCAAATGAATTTGTATTTGCAATAATTTGCAAGATATCAATGTAGCTTTTAGATTTTTTCTCACACTTTGATGCATATTTGGAAATGTAGTTTAGGAAAATTTGTCTAGACAATACTGGCTAGCAATCAACATTTGCTTGGAAAATTGAAAGCATTTTAGGGTTGTGGATATTAACATGCTCATCATTTCTTGTTGGCTTGTACAATTTTTTCAATTCATTGTCAATTGTCAATGTCGAAGATGGTTGTGTATTCCATGGAGCTTTGTAGCGACATTGCAATTGTTGGCCTTTTTTCCTCAAGCAAGTGTACCAAGTGCACTTGGTATTCCTTTGAACCATGTTTAAAAACTATTCATAGTCCACCATTAGATCCGTAGAATAAATTTGTGTAGTATTAAGCAAGCATGGGTCATCCAAGGCTAAGTGGTGGATCCTTGATATTAGCTACTCTGGGGCATGAGGGTTCCATGTTGAAACATAGCGATCGAAGAATTATTTTACCTATTGAAGCTCATGAGGGTTGGACCAATTGAGCATGTCCATATTTGGGGCATTTGGGAGCCACAAGAAACTATGTACATGTGTTGACCCGCAATGTTGCCTCTCATACCTATACCAATAGTCCTTTGTGTGGAAAAGTTTCTCAATAACCTCTTCACAAAAAATAGTGAATCATAGGTGCATGTACAAGGTTGTTATGTGTGGGTTTTGTGCAATATTCTCTTTGAAGTGTTCTCGAGAGTATGGTGAATCAAATTGGGTATTGGGTTCAATCACCTTATGCAAGTTAGGCCATTTTGTATCTACGAAGCTGAAAGTGAAGAAGAGAGTCGGTGTACCAAGCTAGTGGATCATTGTTGCAAGCTCTTGTCAGATCTTGGACCAATATGAATGGGTTCCTTGCAAGGATGCGCCAAATCAAACAAGATGGTTTTCTATTTGGGTGTCTAGAGCATTCTAGAGCAGTTACCACAAAGCAAGAACCAACGTTGGGATTTTTCCCTCCAAGTTTGTTTTCATAAAAACTGATACTAATTGTTGGCTTTGATGTCTCATTATTAAATTATAAATGTAATATCTAAATGTAACATGCCTTCCAAATCTATTATCATAGTATCTCATCAAGTGCAAGGCATATTCATGTAAGTGAACCTGTATTGTTCTCAATTGTAGCAACATTGCCATGCTAGTTGGGAACAACATTGGAAAAGCCATACTTAATAACTCTTCTATATTATGTTCATTGATAGGGCTAGAATATATTTTAGGAAAAGGCAAGGTACTTTGAATAGTGTCTTTAATTTGTAAGGCATCTCTAATTGCCTGTAATTTTTGAGGAGGCTTCGACATCAACAAAATAAATGATGACAAGCCTTGAAGGTCAGCTTCCTCATCACTAACACTTTTTATAGCTGCCATTGGTTCATTTGGGCCATGCCTTGGTTCTTCCATTATGTGCAAGAGATAAGAGATGTTAGTGCTTGTAGGAGGCAAAAAATTTAAAGCATCACAATCTATTGCAACATCACTATAGTACGATTCATTCTCAATTTTATAAATTAATGCAACCATGACATTATGTTTGCCAACATAGCAATCATAGTTTGTTCCCTGCATTCCAATTCCTCACACAATTATAACTTTAGGATCATGTAGCCGATGTGGCAACAAAGTTGCAATGCTAGTGATGTCTTGTGGGAAGCTTATAGTATGGCCACTATATTTGTATTGGCCTCCTCTGGTGTGGGTTACTTGAAAAATGGGAGCAACTCTAGCTATAGGCATTTCTTCAACTTGAGTAAGCTTTGCAAGGATGGTTAGTTGTGGCCCTAGATCCTTTTTTTTTACTAGGATATATCTATATGCACACCCTTTTCAAAATCACAATGCAAATAGACAATGCCAATATTGGACATCCAAACTCTTATGTCAGCATGGCTCTCATTGCAAGCAAAACAAGTTTTTAAGTCAGACAAAGCATCAATGTGCCGGTGGAAGGATTGCATTACTATGCAGAAAGGTTCACCAAACATGTTGCTTGAGGGTGGGGCTACTAAAGTTGTGGTTGGGAAGGCATTCCCAAGAAGGGGTTACAGTAGTGTATAGCTAGGTTTGTGGGTGTAGTCTCATAATGATGGGTGTGGTTCATTGGAAAATGGGAGGAAGTTGAGGGGGAGCAATAGTCTGCAAATGTTGTTGGTGAGCTTGCTTGCAATGGTGGTGTGCCTAGCTGGGAAAGGCCCGCCAAGCCAACTGGATCCACAAAAATTCTCTTTTTCAAGTACTTGGCTTGCCGATCTATGCAAATGTG